>JARHVA010004599.1:140000-147500 GCA_037957365.1 Torreya grandis
ACCATAGGGGTTTAAATTTTTACAGTCTCATAGAAATCATTGATGATCATGAGGACATTAAAATTAAGTCTAGGTTAGAAACTAGTAGGGTTAAATTAGATGGTCGCATGGACATCAAAGATGAGATAAATCGAGATAAATGGTTTTAATTTTACCCTAGCTTTAAGGGATAAATATAGGTGGGAGGATGAATTGCATCATATAGAAGAGATAATCATACAAATGCTCATATCCATGATAAGGAACCATTGATTGGAAACAACCATGTTTCAAGGCACCAATAGCATTCAAATTAGCAGATTACAATCGATAGTTCACATTTGATCAAGCTTCAATATATATGATGTGAGTGAGAGATAAGTTATCAAAGGAAATGAGCTGAATAAAAAGCTACCACATGGTAGAAGAGTGCTAGCCTGGCAAAAATTGACTATGTAAGGTGAAAGAAATCCCATAAATTATATAAGTGGTATGATTAATTGGGGTCTTAATAGGGATCCAAGGGTTTATAATAAAAGCTAATGCTTAGGGGACACTGTGACCCTATAGAGGTTCCAAGTGGCATGCATGCACTCATCATACAAATACAGATATGACAATACTAGTCTTAGGTGGATTATTCAAGAATCTAAACCCAATGGCATGTTGACACATGTCATATGGGAAACATTCACATTTAAAGTAAGTGAATAGAGTGGAATATCTATGCCATATAGGCATGCATGATACATTTAAGGACCCTATGTAGGAAAATTGGTAGAGATTCCACCACTGACATTAGGTTGACTTGGAAAAATTATAAATTTGTGAGAAGGGCTAGGGTTTGCCCAAATAGGTCAAAGGGTGAAAATAATGCATTTTTGCATAAAAATATATATATGAAGGAAACCCTAAAAAATCCCAAGTGTGAAAAGGAAAAAGTGCTAAAATGTGAAAATGTAATTTGGAGCCAAGAAGTAAAAGTTAAAAATAACCTAAGTTTTTTGCATTTTTATTATTGTGCTTGTCTAAGACCCTCCATGGAAGGAAATTGTAGGTTTGTAAATCCAAGTTCAGTGAATCCAAAGAAGATTATTCAAAAGGCCATAGATCTAAAATATTCCTAGGAAATAATTGTAAGAGAAGGTTATTATATGGCATGCATAAAGTAAAGGGAAGCTATCCAAGAGGTTCTAGCTATGCAAGCAAGTGGTCTAGAGGATCCTCAGGTAGTTACACATAAAGACAATGTTTTTTTGGCTTCCAAATCATGAATATTCTCCTTCCAACTCATGCAAAAGTCATTTTTAGTGAAAAAATCAAAGGATGTGGTTTTAATCTACATCATTTATTATAAATGTAGTTACAAAAATCATTTTCTTTAAAAATACATGAATATTCTAGGTAGGAAAAAAGATTTATTCCAACTAAGAACATCTTGGTGGGACTTAGGCAATTGTAGATTTTAAATGGGTAAAATATATATAAATAAAGGTTTTTTCCTTTATTTAAGAGGTTGGTTGGCCATTGTGTTGGTTGTTGGTGGTCTTTATTTTTCTCCAAGTATAGGTTCTTTCAAATTTTAGGATCATTGCTAGGTGCATTTTATCTCTCTTATTAAGGTGGTTATAGTTATACAACCATTAACAAGCTTTTATAGCATATATATATATATATATATATATATATATATATATATATATATATATATATATATATATATATATATATATATATATGTCTTCCATTTCCAACATGGATAAAATCCACCATGCTTGTCCCCATGACAACATTTTGAAACATTGGTGTATGTAAGATTTTATTTAAAAGTTAATGGAAAATATTTATGGTTTTTAATATTTCCTTTTGTTGAAGTGATGTGTTTTGAAAATGTTTTTGATTGGACATCTTATTCTATTCTCATTATTGGTTATCATTTTAGGCTTAGACCAAGATTATAAATCCCTTTCTACATTATGTTTGGAAATATGTTATTGATTAACTTGTTAGGGCACCCTAGGTTTATGGATTCAAAAGGAAAAGGTATTTGACTTTCTAGTTTCTGTGTATGTTTCTAGGGTTTCATGGATAATTTGAGTATTTTAATTTTATTAGCACCAATAATTGCAAAACACACCTGGTAGTTCCTATTAGCTTGCATTTGATTTTATTACATCTTTACAATATGTGATGCCATGTATGTTGAAAGAATCCTTGTTTGAAAAACTACGAGCACACCACCATGCCCTTCCTCTTTATTATTATCAAACTATCTTACCCTATCCTACCCTATAAATAATACCCCTTGTTGTATATCATAAGTTTTATTTGTATGCAGATGCATAAAATATTTCCTATATAGCATGTGTTTATAGTTTGTTATTTAAATATCAATAAATATAGCTTTCCATTCATCCCATGTTGTTGAAATTTATTTAGAATGAAAGTTTAAGTCATATACCCATCCATCTTTAATAGCTTGTATGTGGTGTAGTGCATTTATTCATTATATGTGACAATCCTTCTTGGGTGGAGTGAACAAGTTTGGTTGTGCCTTGAACACATTTGTGCCTCTTTATGATAAAAATCCCATGGAGGTTGAATTGTAGAATCATTCCATGTGAGAAAGATATATTTAAGGTCTTCTCACCTTGGTTTAGAAAGAGATAGAAGTAGTAGGGAGCTGACCATACCCTTTGTAGGTACCTCTCAGTCATTTTCTCCATTTGGTCCATTCTAGATGCCAAACCCTCCTTTGACTACAATGACATATCATTGGGTTTCTCATCTTTGTTTGTAATTTTCTTCAAGTGTGCAAGGCCAAGCAAGAGAGGTGTACAATTGGGAACCAACACTCAACTAGCACCATTACTGGGGATCAAATTGAAGTCTAGGTCACTGGTGGTATTAGGGACTCTTGCGGAGAGATATAAGTTATTTGTTTGAAAATTATCTACCAATATGTGTACTCATTTGATTAACTTTGGTTCATCAATGCCAACACTTTTTTGGCACCATTTTTGGGGATTAAATTAAAGTCTAGGTCACTTATGTTACAAAAGAATCTTGTAGAGATATTCTACCATTTTTCAACTTCACTGCTTATATTTATACTGATTTGATTATCTTTGGTTCATAAACATCAATACTCAACTAATACCATTATCAAGGATTAAAAATTAAAAAGACACTCATGGAACTTGTATCACCATGGAATCTTATAGAGAGCTATAAATACTTTATGTTTTAAATTTTATACATACATATATAACTAATACCATTATCAAGGATTAAAAATTAAAAAGACACTCATGGAACTTGTATCACCATGGAATCTTATAGAGAGCTATAAATACTTTATGTTTTAAATTTTATACATACATATATATATATATATATATATATATATATATATATATATATATATATATAAGTTTAACACTCTACTCTAGATGTTCTAAGAATTTATTAAGGTTTGATAATTTACTTCATCTACATTTATTGCAAAGAGTTATTAAGTTACATATTGCAAGGTTTTTTTTCCCTTTTGAACATTATTCTAAATATTTCAATGTCTTTGCTCCTTATCTCATCATTAACTTTAGTAAAGTATGTTGTCAACATATATCATAGTCAATTTGTGAACTGTTATATTCTATAATTTTGATTCTAGTGATGACTCTAACTTTATTTTCTAGTTTCAAGGAAGATCAGTGCTTAGTTTTAATATATGTGCTAACTTTCATCTTTGAGTATATTCTTGTTTGCAAAGCTGGAAGGATTGAGATCATCTTTCAAAGGTGTCCCATATAATAAACTTGTCTCACCATTAAGTCTGTATCAAAGGTGAAGGAGACAAGTTGGCCCATTGAAGAGCATAATGTAGCTACAAAATATTTCTTAGATTCTCAAGATCTTGATAATCTTGAATGTTTTATTGAGATACCCATTGTTGAAGACTATCATATATCTCCTAGCAACTATGAGACCTATAGTCCTATGTATTATCCAACTAATTCTCAACCAGATGAATCCCCTCCCATGTTTGATCCACCAAGTCCACCTCATTCACCACCTCACTTACCTTTTCCAGTTGTTCTTGAACCTCTAATTAAACTAATCATGAGGCATAAAGACCTAGATGAGAATGAATGTCTTGCATTCCATGTTACTAGATTCAAGCCTTTAAATTTTCATGGCATGGAAGGTTATCCTAATGAAGTCCCAAATAAACTAAGGAAATGCCTTCTAAAGTTTTAGGGGAATAATATAGTGAGTGGTGATCAACACCTGAGGATTTTCAAAATACTATTAAGGATTATGAGGCTAAGCATGAGAAGTGTGCATTAAGTTGATTATGTAAATGCTAGAGGAAAATGCTCATGAATGTTTTAGTTCTCTTCCTAGTGGATGCATTGATTCATGAGAAGAAATGAGGAATGTTTTCAAAATTTAATATGGTGATAAAATTGATTTGAGGTTCCTTTTATCTAAATTTGAAAACATAAAGAAGAACCATAATGAGTGTGTTTAGGAATTTAATACAAAATTAAATAAAACTATGATGCAATTTCCCAAAAACATTAAGCCTAGTAATACAATGTGCTTGATAAATCATTATGATGCCTTTGATAAGAAGGATGCATACTACTTGAGGGACAAAAATCCCATGAACCTATGATTAACATCCAATATGTCCATCCAAATTGAACATAACATAAAGGTTATGGGAAATCCCTTGAACAAGTGGTTGCATGTGAAGAGAGAACAGATAGAAATCAGAATAAAGGGGCTAGAAAAAAAGTGCCTAATCTTTTAAACACCAAGGTGAATGTTATATATTATGACATTGATATTTATTGGTGTGACAAGTTCTTCATTCCACATCCCCCATGTGATAAAACTAAACTAATTGATGAAGATATAGATGAACTTGAGTTTGTATCATCTAGTGATGAGATTTTAATGTTTAATTATTAAATCCCTCAAAGTGAGATGACTGCCTCCACAAATTTACTAATTGCTACTATTGTTAATCAATTTTGGAGTGTGGTTAAAAAGGTAAGAGTACCAACTCTTAAATTTGATTGTGATGTTAATATGGCATAAACATATGAATTACCCATTCATGATTTCAATTTATTATGCTCTATGATGATTAATAAATATGATGGGATAATTCCATTAGTTGAGGATAGGAAACTACTAAATAATGTAATAATTGCCCAAAATAAAGAATATCACTTGGAAAGTAAATGCCAAGTTATTGTTCCTCAGGACACTACCCCTACAAATCCAAAGGTAAGGGATGCTAATAAGGATGCTATGAAAACTACATTAGTCCCTAAAGTTTCCAAACTAGTACTAGTCTCCTAGTTTTCTAAGCCTAGAGGTGCTCTAGCCAAGAATAGAGTGCCCATATTGTCTAGTATCCCTAAGGCTATGAGTGATATTAAGAGAAATCTACCTTTAAAGTTTAATTATATGAATATTAATTCATCCTTGTCTAATACACTTCAGACTTTAAGTGACTATATTCTAGTTGAAGGTGTTGTTACCCTTCCACCAAATACTCCTCTTCCTTAGTAAGACATATGTGATATGGCCTAAGCATTGATCCAACTAAAAATCACCATGCCACTTGTTGAATTATTAAGAATACCTAAACATAGGAAGAGAGAATTTGAGTACTTGGAATTGGGTGAAAAGTCAGCTACAAATGAAATTGAGTTACCCCAAACACCCCCAAAAAGTGATAAAGAAATATAAGAGGTTGTTGAACCCACCTCATAGGTCCATTTTGGAACTACATTGGTAGAGAGTCAACTAAATGTGGATCCTTTTTACACAACCCTACTAATCAATGGTCTAATTTTTCATAATTGTATGTTTTAATCTAGAGCTTCTTGTAATGTGATGCCCCTGGGTATCCTAAATCAAATTAGAGTTAAGATTACATCAACCTTTGGCAAGTATTATGCCATGGACTCATGATAGGTTCTAGTTGTTGGAAAAGTCAAGGGGTTGGTGGTAAAGTTGGAAGTGCATCCAAGAAAGTATTTTAATATGGATGTGGAAGTTATGGACTACCCACCTAAGTAGGGGATGTTGCTATCATGTAAATGGGTTGCTAGAATGGGTGAAAGTGTATAAATGGACTTATATTATGCCACCATTCTTATAGAGGGTAATATGGTTCAAATTTATAGATAGATAAAGGTGCTACATGTTATTGAGGATCTCAAGTGTGCTATAACTGAAAAGCTACACATGAATGTGGAATTAGGTAACCTCATTGGGAATTTGAATGTTGTTAAGCAACTAGTTGTTATTCATGTTGGGTTTGACAATAAAGGTGTTATTTGGATAATGCTATTCAATGAGGATGGGGTTATATTTTATTCCCTTGAATATGAAAATTTTTAGAATTATTTCAAGAAATAATTTGAGTACACAAATGAAATTCCTGATCTTGAAGTACTCTAGCTTGGTACTTGTCTAATTGTAGCTGAGAAATAAGTTTATTTACAACTAATAAAAAGGTACCAAGATCCTTTAGCATGGTCTTATTTGGATTTGAGATTATGTAAAGAGGATTTATTTTAGAAGGTCATCTCAATACAAATTAGAATCCATACCTTCAATCAAGTGTAGAGATTGGTTTACTTCATCTTGGCCACAAGGCTATTGGAAAAGTTAAAAAAATTAAGGGATGGCAAAATTCTAGAGTTGTCTATTAATGACAAGCATCTGAAATGTTTCCTTGATTGATTATGTCACTTGTGTAACTTTTTGTATAATGTATAGTTATATCTTTATATTGTCTCATTTATTTTTTGCCCCTTTATTTTGAGATTTGTTTGTACAATTTCATTTAATGTTTCTATCATGTGTTCATTTTTAGATTCTCTTGATCTATTTTTGTATGTCCTCCATGTTTTGTTGAGCCTTCATGAGTGATTATTGATCAATTTTTTAAGTCTTGCCTCCATGGACAATTGTATTGGCACTTTGTCTTACATTTTGGGGTTATTTGTACACCCATAAGGGGTATACATCCATAAGAAAGAGCTAGTGTTAGTGCTCAAAATTGCACTGAAGTAATTAAGTCCTTATCGAGTGTAAGTGCATAAGTTCTCATCCCAATTTATATTTTCAAAGTTTCACTCAAAGGTAAAATTTAATGTTAAATCAACTAATTTTTTATTTGGTCTTTACTAGAATGTGTATTAAACCTTTATACTTTATCCAATTTTTATGTGAACACTTTACGTGACAAAAGTAGGTCTTCAAATTTTTTGTCTCGGATAAAAATCATGAAGACTTATTTCCATAGAGTAAAGTGTTCACACAAAAATTACAAATAAATTAAATGTTTGGCCAATGTGTTCATAAAAATATTTAATAACTGTTTATTTTGGAAACTTCATCTGCTATAAAAATTTTGAAATCCAAATCCTTACAGGTATTTTATTCAGACAAAAATCCTGATAAAAATGAATTGCTTTAGGAAAAGTGTAA
>JARHVA010004599.1:152500-190000 GCA_037957365.1 Torreya grandis
TGCCCTTCCTCTCTATTATTATCAAACTATATTACCATGTTCTACCTTGAAAATAATACCCCTTTATATATATCACCAGTGTTATTTGCATGCAAATGCATAAAATCTTTCCTATATAACATGTGTTTTTAGTTTGTTCTTTAAATACACAAGACTACAATTTTCCATTTAGCCCATATTATTGAAAATTATTTAGAATGAAATTTGAATTAATATACCCATATGTCTTTAGTAGCTTGTATGTGTCCTAGTGCATTTGTTCATTATGTATGACAATCATTCCTAGGTGGAGTGAACAAGTTTGGTTGTGACTTGATCACATTTGTGCCTCTTTTTGATAAAAACCCCATGGAGGTTGAATTAAAGAATCATTCCATGCAATCAAGCTACCCCAAAGTTCCTCTCACCTTTTTCCAAGAAAATATAGAAGTAGTAAGGAGTTGAGCATATCCTTTGTAGGTGACTCTCAGTAATTTTATCCATTCAGTCCATTATAGATGCCAAATCCTCCCCCAGATCCAATGAATATCATTGGGTTTCTCATCTTTGTTTTCCATTTTCTTCAAGTGTGCAAGGTTGAGTGATAGAGTTGTACAACTAGGAACCAATAGTTTCTATCTGTAAAAACCAACTTATAGATCTATAGATAAGGTTTCAAGGGTTTCTTGACATTAAAACCTGGTTTCATGTCTATCCATAAGTTTCATGATGAGACAATGTTAATATAAGGTTTTAGAACATAATCTATGAGAACCTACATATTTTAAACTATTTCCAAGATTTATATGGTGAGTGTAAGGCCAAAAAAAAGTTTTATGGTATTAATCTCTTTTAAAATAGGTTTGTAGTAAAGAATACAAATATCATAACCTTCATGTAGACTATATATAGAAATAGAGGTTTTTATGTTCTAAGTAGTATCAACATGACCATTCCAAGTAGAGTAGCACGGGTTTCCACCAATATCTTAACAAGAAGTAGATATTTAATAGTGTTTTTTGGAGTAACATGGGTTTTCACCATTATCTTAACAAGAAGTGAATATTTATTAGTGTTTTTAAGTTTGCATGAGCATGCAAAGGGTTTTAACATTGTAAAACCTTGATACAAATCTAAAGCCAAGAAATAAAGGGTTACAAAGGCCTAGACAAGTTTTGCATGGTCTCAAAACCCAAAAAACATGCCTGCATTATAGTTTATGTGTTTACATGAAGGTATTAACACATTTATAGGGTTTTATAACTCCTACAAGAGCACCTACAAGTCTGCAAGTTAAGTTTTAAGTTTTACTTCATGATATAATGCCAAAATAAAGGCCTATGAGGAGAGAAAACAAAGTTTCAAGCATGAACAATACCATCATACATGTGTGTAACATAATTTCCAATGGTTTTTTAATGATTATAATACTAGGAGATGGGTAATAGAATATCCATGAATCATCAAGACCCAACCTCTAAGTCTACAACAAGATATGTAGGGTTTTCATGTCTTGCTAAATGAGAACAAAAGGTTTAAAAAAGATTTAAGCCCATCTACAAGTATGTAGGAAAAAAATGAAAGGTATTGTAACTCTTAAAACCCATTTAATAGGATAAAATCATGATCTAAGCTCCTTAAAAAGTACATGTAGGGTTTTCATCATCTCAAAGAAGCATATAGGCTTGCAAGTCAAGGTTTCATGGTTTTCATGATCTGAAGAGTAGATCAATAGGACATTGCAAGAAAGTCTCTTGAATCTTCTCTAACATTCAAAAAACATGGAAAATAGTTGGAAACATGTTACTTAAGAAATTCAACCTCATCAAGCTGACTGAATCTAATAAAAAACATGTGCAAAGGCTATACATGTGAGTTATGTTAGTTTTAGGCCTAGTTTGGTTAGTCTAAGGCTTATTTTGGTACATAATATTTAACAAGGAATATAAGAAATGAGACAAAGTCAAGTCTAACTAATTTATCTCCAACTATCACCTAATTTTAGGGAAGAGCATTGAGTTCAAATCTCTTCTAAGAAATAAGACCAAGTCCTTTCCAAGAACACAATAACATGGGGACAATTCTGACCATATCCATCAGGGATAAGCCTTCCAAGAGACAAATAGAGTGAAAATAGGGTTTTTATCCTCTACTATGACTAAGTTGGTCTCTTTCCCTACACATGCATGAATTGATGAAGGTAGTTAGGGAAGATATTATGGTTTTCTTCTCCCACTTCTTGATCTCTCTCTTTATATATGACTATAAAAAATGATTTTTGTTAGAAGACCTATACTTGTGTAAGAAAATTATGATCTTTTGAATATTGTACACTAGATTTAAACTTGAAAGCAATAAATAATTGAGATTAAATTTCTTCAAATTCCTTGAATTTTATGTGTAATAATTGGATTATTGTTCTTTGCTTGTGGAAATATATTTTTACCTTGTATTGTTGTAAAATTCTTCTCACATTCATGTAAAAGTATATTCTTTTATAGGTTGTATGTTGAGTATAACCAAGACTATGAAAACTTAGCTATGGAGTATCCCCATTTGAACCTTTTCAAGGTGAATTATGGTCATTATTGATGTTATGGTAGTATTCTTAACTTCATCCAAAATACTTATGTGAGAGATGCATGCATTAAAGATTATATAGAAGAGTTATCAGTTATGAAGGTTGTCTTATGTTGATTTAAGCAAGTTTAGGAGTTATCTTAGATTTGTTTCATCACCACTTATTATTTTCATTTTACCTCTATCCATTTTTTCATGATACAAAACCTAACAATAGATATAAATTAGTCTTTCTAGTAGTGTTTTAGGCCTGATAACTAATGTTAAATTAGGTGCACCTAGTTTAGGTAAGATATGACATTATCCAAAGGTTCATGTTCACCCTTCAGGTTATCCTATCCTATGCAGAGTTCATAGGACCTTATATATAAGGTCTTCATAATTATGTAGTATTGGGTTTTTTAGGAGTAAAATTGTATGTATATATTCCCTGAAAGTCCCTAAGGTTGACAATCAATGTAGATCCACAAATCAACTAAGTATCTATGTTTGAATATGAAAAAAGACTTATTACAATACACACATTAATATTTATGTACCCTTGTGAAAAAATTAGGATTATAGGCATGCATATGTCATGTGCACAAGGTTTCATGACTTTATATAACATACATAGTGAAGTATGTAGAGTGTAGGATCTAATTGTGTGCACACCCCTGAGATCTTCATTATTCTTGTGCACTCCTCTTTACAGGACTTATTATGTCCAAATGATAGACTCCCACGCCTAGTCATATATATTTGGATCCATGCCTTCATGATTCATAGACTATAAACTATACTATGCACTACTAGCTTCATAGGCTCACAACCCTCTAATATCCTTACAATATTATACTTTATCACCTAACCTTCCATAGTAATTCCATACACACACCTTTTATTAAAACATATAAAAATACAAAATATACATAGGTACGGTTTGTAGAGTGTAGGTTCAAATTTATAAGTGCATACCCAAAGTATCCATTTTGTTGTGCACTCTTCTTTGGGAAGTTTCTTGTACCCAAATGATAAAGTCTTGTGCCTAGTTATAGAATACTATACCCATGACTTCATAATTCAAAACCAAAACCCAATTTGGGTAATGTATCCATCATAGCATCATAGATCCTAAATGACTTCTACATGTAGCTTGGAATAGAATATATCCAAATAAAATATGTGCACATGGTACAATGCACACATGAAATTCAAAGAAAGGTGCATTTTAATTTTTGCACAAACCCTCCATGCATGACTTGCATACAACTTAGTAAAGACTAAAGTGAACATAGTTTAGTGTGCATATGATTCTTGATGGATACATGTGTAAATTCTTACCATTTACACAAATGTGACATGGAAAAATCTAAGGAAATATTGTTTCACTTCCATGTCAATTGAACCCAAATGGATCATTATATTAAAAATACAAGTATTATTGGTAGTTGAGGGTACATGGGCATAAATAGAGGCCGAGTTAGACAAAAATTGATTGCAAATATGGTGAGGTAGTGGCATAAAATGTGCAGACATCTCCTCTGACTATAAAAGTGTACTCATAAACTCGATACACACATGTTTTATCTAAAGATCCAATAATGACCTTCAAACTTCTTCTATTACCAGATTGTTGGCCTGAATTGAATGAGCATGGTTCACATTGGCCATTACATGGGAACTGGTCCTCTTGATCAAACTAGAATTCTAAGTTATAACTCTCAAATTGAAATTTCCTATATGCCATCTCAAGTGGTGAATTAATTATGCAAGGTCTTGCTCAGCCTTATAAAGATCCTAATCTTTATCGTACATGGATCCCTCTCTTTGGTATAACAAATTTATGCCCATTTGAATTTGTAATATTTTATTAGGCCTTGGAATTAATGATAAATAAATCATTTTTATTTCATACTCTATGTTTTATGTGCACTAGAGGTTGTTAATGTTTGTTTTTGGATGTTTATCCCTATCATTATCATCCTACCCTTTTGCCTTTGCATAAAATCAATATCCCATATAGGTCACATAGTAAGTATACATATGTATACATAGGCATTGTATATGGACCAATTTTCATCCCTATCAATGTTACATTATGTATTTATACCTCTGTGTTAAACACTTATGTAGTGGATAATCAATTTGAGGACTGTGTGTTTTAGTTTCTTAGTTTTATTATGCCATCAAGAGGTTGAAGTGATTGATATATTTTTGGTGTACCATTGATTTACATATTATCAATGCTCTTAACCCCTCTCTCCATTTTCCTTTGTCAAGGTCAGGTTTATCATTAGCCATAGATTTCATATTTTCTCTTTGTAGGTTTGTGTGCTAGTCCTAAACTAGGTACACTTAGATTAGAAGGAAATTGGCCTTCTTTAGAGGTTTTTACCAAGGAAATAATTAGTCTCACACCTTGGGGGTTGATCCCATTATTAAATTAAATTATTGAGTTACTCTCAAGATTTTAGGTCTTAGGCACTCAATGTGGAAGTGTTTAACAGTTGTGCACAGGTGAGTCATTATCACATATATGCATGTTTTGAATGATAATAGATAATGGCATGCATAGTTGTACCTAGTTTATAATGTGGCTAATAAATTTGTGTTACTCTTAGTAATTAAAGTGTTGAAGACACTCTATAGATCATCTAGAATCTCTAAACATTAAATTTACTAATTTAAGTAGACTAAGTGCCTAAATATATGTCTTTTTACCCTCCCCCCATTCCATGAAAATGGTGTTGTTATACCTTCCCATTTACAATATTAGGCTAAAAGTACTCTTGGTTTCATGAAAAATTAGCTAGGACTAGAAATATACCAACCTCCTCATAATGTATGCCTCCCTCCCACTCCAGTTCAACCCCTGTGGTAGCCTGTTCATGCTTCCAATTGACTTTGAGAAATATATGATGCTCTTAATGAACATTATTACCCTCCTAGATAGCCCCAATAAATCATCACAAACATATCTATAGACTTTACCCAATATATGAGGGAAATTGATAAACATCTAGAGTATAGTACGCAATAGGATTTTTCTTACCAAGATTACATCCACCAACAAGAGATGAAAGAGAAAATAAGGTATGAGTTGGAATGCTTCGATAGGCAAATTATATCTAAAGAAGAGAAGATGCATCAACTATTGAGGAAAATACAAGTGATTGGGCCTCAAATAGTCCATTTCATCTCTAATTTTAAACTCACTTTTCCTATAAATGTAGACCAACATATGAAAGGGGGAGCTTATACATTCAAATTTATGAGATTCAAGCAAGGGGAATCTTTTAAGCCTTTAAGTATGCTTCTCATGAAACCCAAGTTTTATATACCCCCTTTATTTTAAAGAGCCTATACAAACATAAACTTAGATTAGTATCCCTGATAAATAGGCCTCTCAAAAGACCATTCGTCCACAAATGCTTTAGACCCAACCATGATAGTCTTCTTGGACTAAGCATCCTAATTTTAGGATGTCTAACCTAGTTAAAGATAATCCTATGCAACCAATTGAAATATCCCACTCATTCACCATCTCCCCTTTCAAACAAGGAAAAGTTATATAGATAATAAATAAATATAATTTATGTGAACATGATTATATATCTATTGAGGATTATGAGGAGATATTAATGTAATTCCTCTTTCTATTATTAAACTAAAAAAATAGATCTAGAGTAGCAAGAAGAAAATAATTCTAGCCATCTTAGTTTTGAACTCATGGAAGAGGTATTCTCTAAGGATGAGGTGCTAATGTACCTTCATGAGGAATATTTTCAAACTTCGAACATGTTTTGGGAACCATCTCCCTCCATTAAAGGAGAAACAAGTGCACCTCATCTTGATCCAAAGGAAACATCTAATAAGGAGGAAGAAGTTGGGATTGTTAGCTTATCTGGGAAACTACTACTTTACATGATGGAAGAAGACCTTGAAGATGAAAAAAATTTCAAAAATGAGTTCATGATTTAGGAAGAACACCCCAATCAACTCAAATTTAGTCCATAGATGCCAATAGGTGTTAGTGAGTTGCAGGAGTTGTTTGAGATCCTAGAGTTAGGCTATGTTCCTCTTCAAGGGGAATACAGTCTTGCTAAGGTCAAGAAGTGTATGGACATAAAATATTGGATGATTATAAAAACCCTTGATCACAAATAAAATACAATATATGTCTTTTTTGGTCTCATCCTCCCATGAAGTAACATCCATCCCCTTTTAAGGCCAAACCTAATGTGTATCACAAAGATGAGGAGGAGGTTTTAGTGGTAAGTATAATTCATTGTAACCCTCTAAAGAAATTTTTAGAGGAGTTTCAAAAGAACATATTTAACTTGGAGGAGTAGTGGTAAAATAATCAAAGGAACCCACCCATTGAGGAGGAAGGACCTGAGCAGGTGTTCATCATTGAGCCCCTCCTCCTAGAAGTTGGTAATTTATATTTTCATCTTGGAAATAAATTCTTTTCTCATCTATGTCCTTCACTCAAAAATAGAATTACACATAGTAAAGGTGACCTTAGAGGATTTAGTTTTGACCTAGGTGGATCGAGGCCCCTCTTTCTATCTATATATATTATATTATCTTTTCTTCCCTAAGTGCATATGTGCACATGTATATAGTAGTAGGATAGATTTTTTTTCCCTTTTCCTAAATTACCTCACACTTATATTATTTTTTATTCCCCCATTTTTGTTGTGAATAAGGTCTCAGTTCCTTAATATGTTTGGTGGTAGTCAAAACATTTAACATGTAGGGAATAGCTTAGGATCATGGATCATGAATATTATACATGGTTCCAAAACATATGAAGATAAATTATAATTTTTTCATGCTCTAGAATTTCACTTTAGATTATATGAGTTTTCAAGCTTCAATGAATCCATTCTGAATTTATCACTTCAAAGGATATTGGGTTCTTTATTAGTAGGAAATCATCCCATAGAGGTCAAAAAAAGTGTTGACCCTTTAGGTCACCCTAGTATGTGCATAACTCATAGGACCCTACATAGAGGGTCTTCATACTTGCACAATATCAAATTTCTCAAGAGTAAGATTATGCACTAATGTTCCCTATGAGCACCAAAGGTTGATAATTGACACATATCTGCACATTGGCCAATTATATATGTGCACCTATGAATAAATCCTTGTTTCATGTCTTACAAACATATTTCCAAAACCTCATGTAAAATACAAGATTATAGGCATGCACAGGTCATGTGCACAAGGTTATAAGGCCTTAGATAATGTGCATGGTGAAGTGCATAGAGTGTAGGATATATTTTTGTATGAACATTAAATATCTGCACTTTTCTTATGTTCTCCTCTTTTTAATACTTATTATGTCCAAATGATAGACTCCCATGCCTATTCATATATATTTGGATTTTTACCTTCACAATTCATAAACCATTACCTATGTTTTGCATCACTTCATTTATGGGATCACAACCCTCTAACATCCATATAATATTACACTTTAGTTCCTAGCCTTCCAGAGTAATGTACCATGCGTACATTTTCATAAAACATATCAAAATCCAAAGCATGTTTGGGCAAGGTGCACAAAGCAAAGGTTTTAATTTATCAGTGTGCCCTAAAAGTATCTATTTTTAAATGTAATCTTCTTAGAGAATTTTATTACACAAAAATGATAAGGTCATTTGCCTAATAATAGAAGGATATGACCATAAACTCATAATTCATGGGCTAAAACAAAGTCATGTACCATATCCACCATGGACTCATACTTCTCAAATGAATTATTTGCATACCTTTGCAAAAAGTATATCTAATTTAAAGATGTGTGCATGGTATAGTACACACATGCCATTCAAAGAAAGGCATGCCCCAATTTCCATGTATACCCTTTCATGAAACTTACACATAACTCAAAAAATCTTAAATCATGCATGATTTAGTGTGCATGTGACTCCTAAGGGAGATGTATGCAGATTCCTACTATGTACACAAAGGTTACATAGAAGAATCTAAAGAAAGCATGTGTAGTTTCCACATAAATTAAACCCAGATGAATTGATGGATGAAAAATTAAAATATAGGTGGTATTTTAGGTTAATTGGGCATCAACATAGGCTGAGTTAGATTAGAATTAAATTTTATTGTGATGGGCTAGTGGAAGAACATGTGCACACATCTCCTCCATCTACAGAAGTGCATTCATGACCTCGATGCACATGTAGATTATTTGAAGATACAAGAATGGCCTTCCAACTTATTTTATTACCATATTTTTATCCTAAATTGAATAATAATGGTTTATAGTTTCCATTTCATGGGGATTTGGTCCTCTTAATTAACCTAGAGTTTTGACCATTAAATCTTTAATTAAAATTTCATATCTACTGTCTCAAGAGGTGAATTAATTATACAAGGTCTTTCTCATCCTTATAAATATATTGATCTTTATTGTATATGGATCCATCTCATTAGTATAAAAAATATCTACCCATTCTATTTTTTAATATTGGCTTAGGCCTTATAATTAATGAGAACTAAATCATCTTTATTTTATGCTCTATGTTTCATGTGCACTAAAGATTGTTGATATTTTTATATGGATGTTTTTCCCTCTAATTATTTTCATCCCTTTGATCCTATAAAAAAAATTAGGATCTTTAGAGGTCACATGTTATGTATACACATGTTTAAGTAGGCATTATTCGTGGATCATTTTTCCATTGTTGTCAATGTTGTGTTGTGTTCCCATACATTTATGTAAAACACTTATGTAGTGGATCACCAATTTGAGGAATATGTGTTTTAGTTTTTTAATTTTATAATGTTTTCATGTGGGTGAGGTGCTCACTCTATCCTTGGTACATCACTACTTCCCCTTTCATAAATCATCTTACCCTCTCTCTCCATTTCCCTTTGTCAAGATTAGGTTTAGCATTAACCATAGATTTCATTTCTACTCTTTATAGGTCTAGTTTCTAGTCCTAAACTAAGTAAAATTATATTATAAATAATTCACCCTTGTCTACAGGTTCATCCTAAGGATAAAAATAGTCGCACACCTTAGAGAATGATCTCATTATTACATTTAATCTCACTAAATTACTCTATGGTGTTGTGGTCTTAAGTACTTGACATGGAAGTGTTGCATAGTTTTGCATGTGAGAGTCATCCTAAAACAATAAAATATAATAGTTTTTCCCAAGGATCTAAGGTCCCATACCTTGGATATGTTCACACTATTGTATTAAATTATATTATCAATTAAATGGGTGCAAGATTCATGTGACAATAATGTTTGGTATACTCGATGGGACACTCAATTATATTGAGTGAATATTTTTAGATAATAAATTTAGTGATATTCTTGTTAATTTTTAAATTTAAATAAATTATATAATCACATGGAGAATCCAGAAGTTATTGGTTTCAGATCAGACCTATCTTTTTATGGTAAGAGTGGAGACAAGAACTTCTTCAAGAGGTAAGGGTTATCATTTTTTTCACCTAACTTTATTTCCATAAAAAAGGAAAAATATAAGATTTAGGTCACCTCATTCAAGGTACCAAACCTCACATCCTACAAGGTCCCAAACCTCAAATCCTACAACGTCCCAAACCTCACATCCTACAACGTCCCAATACACACCTCACTTTGGTAGGTTTATTAAGACAAGAGAAAGGAGAGTTCTTATTCCATTCATGGCTCAATCAAGAAATCATATTTTTATTAATTTCAAAGGAGGTAACCCTCTTTCTCTTATTCAATGCGATAAAATTCTATTTGTAACCCTAAAAACTATACCCTATTTTACTACTAATTTTTTTAATAATCCCATAAAACATATTCAATACATTTTACATATGATCAGTACATAATATTTTAGTATGTAATTTATTTCTGATGATACTTACCACCCAATTCAAATCAAAATCACTTAAATTGTGTATCAAGGTTGTAACTCAATTCAATACATAATTTGGATGAAATAGGAGGAAATATTTGCAAATAATTTGAGGATAAAAGTGACCATCTATACCTAATGAAATAGATTACAACTATAAAAATATCTTCTCATTAAGTCATGGTAGACTTCAATTTTAGGTTTCAAAAGACTTGAGATTATAATCCACCACTATTCAAGCCTTCTCCAAGCACTACATTTATATACTTTTTGAGAGCTTTGAATAGTGATTTTATTTTATGATTCAGTCCATGAGAGGAACCATATTATAAGATGCCTATAATACATCTAAAAGAGATGTAAATTTCCTAATCTAAGTTATAAAAATATCCCCTAGACCATCAATGGATATTTTTCCTGAGCCTTGACCTAATCAACCCACTTTGGCATTTCTTATTGGACCAACTAGTCAACCAAATCCACTTATTACCACTTCTAATGAGTTACATGATGTCAAAACCTTACTATAAAGTTTCAAAAATGATTTGGTGGATTTTAAAAGGTAGTAAGCCCAACATAGTATACCTTATCAACCTTTTAATCAAGCATAATATCCCAATAGGTAGCCTTTCCAAGGTATCACTCAAGGATAAATCAAAACAGGTTGTATTAGGCCCTTAAACAATCCAAAAATAGTTATTACAAGCTATTCCAAGGCCATTTTTCTTATTCAAAATTAAATTAGTTTAAAATTATGAATGGTGTTACCCATGTAACCAACCCTGCAACTAAAATACTTATCTAAATGGGGTTCTTATCCAATATCTAATGGTTTAAATAACATAATACTTCAGGAATAACAAAGTGGAATTAGTTACAAAAGTGGAAGAAGATCATGAATAAGTGGCAAATGAGTCTACCTTATTGAACATGTAAAAGGTGTTTTTTATGGTTTGAATCACAATGAATTAGTAAACAAGGGAAGCAATTAGGTTGAATACAACATAGGGTCTAATAAGAGACCAATGAAATGAGAAATAAATTCCATGGTTGGTCAAGTATATACTTCTCAAGAACCATAAGAGGATTAAAAAGGTACAACTAAAATCAAGCTACTAAGAGGGATATTCAGTCTAGAAATTAGCCTATAATGGTCAAAAATCAAAATAAGATAATGTTACTACCAAATTTGAGTCAAAGGTTGGTTGAATTCCACTTATTATATTGGAAAAAATTAATATAACCAATCTTAATGTGATTGTGTGGGAAACACCCTTCATTCCATCACAAATGGATCTATTTCAAAAGGCCTTAAACCATTTTTATCAATCAAGTGAAATAATAAAGGGTGGATCATCTAGTTCTACAAGTTTATTCTATCCAAAGTAAGAATTAAAATGTAATATAAACAATCCACCTCCCTTATACATCTCCCTCATCATTGGTAAGCATATTGTGCATAATTATATTATTGATTCTAGAGGTAATAGTTCTATTATGCCTAAGAAGGTTGTTGACTTGTTAGTCATAGAATATACTCCATTCACTAAGGGGGTTTGTCCAATTAGATGGTATGGATGTTAAAATAATAAAATTCATTAAAAATATAAATATTACCCTTCATAGATGTCTAATACTTTCTATGTTTCAAGACATTTCAATTATTTATTTCCCTTCCTATTTTACCATATTTACTTTTATAGATTTTAATGAAAAAATGGGAGTATATTTTTCTTCATGTTGGTCACATATGCTTCTTATGACTAGATATGGGACAAGGGTAACCATCAAGGTTGAATCTATCTTCAAATATCATGTTGAGCCATATATTCCTAGTCCTATTAACATGAATTGTACTATGCATGATATAGAGGAGGATGGTGTTCCTAATGAGGATGAAACATATTTGGAGGAAGTTATAAATTTTTTTATTTATGATTGGATAAAGGCACACTATGATTTTTATCCATATAATCATATGGAAGAAATTAGGTTAGGCACTTATTGCATACATGAGGTAAATTATGCTATAACTAACCTCATGAAGTCATAATAAGATATTCATGGATCATTTAAGTTGAAATTTCATGGTTCAATAAGTAATAATGGTTCTAGTGCTAGTGTCATTTTTATATTTCCTAAAAAGAGATATTTTTTTGCATTTAGGCTTCAATTTAGTTGTACCAATAATGTAACTAAATATGAAGTGTTGATCCAAGGCCTAAAATTAGAAAAAATAAGGGAAATCAAAGTATCATATGTATTTTTATATAGTGAGATAATCATACATTAGGTTATAGCTCAAATTGTAGCAAAAAATAACTTGTTATAAGCCTATAAACATCAAGTATGGGACCTGGTTGAAGACTTTGATGCTTTCAACATCTAAGTGGTACTAAGAATGAAAAATAAAAGATTTTTATATGATTGTATAAATTGGTTCAAAATATAATATTCCTCAAGGCATCATGAAATAATTTAATTGGCATGTTAATCTGGGGGTTAAAATAATAGTTCTAAATAATTAAACCAATTGGCAAGTGTTTGAGAGTGATGAGAAAATTGTCAATTTTATGTAAGAAGAGGTAAAATTTTATACTAAAAATATTAAAAATTTTAAGATAAATATGGAGATCATTTCATCTAGTTAGAGACCAATAAGTTGCTAAAATAATTGGTCACCTTTGAGAACATCTCTAATTTTGATGATTAGCTCAAAAGGGAAAGGATAAATAAAACTATCAAAGTAAAAGATTTTGAACAAGTGGCCATCTCAAATTCCAAGATCTTTAAGGTTGGAAAGGTATGTATTAATTCTAAAAAATAATCTTTCATTGACCTTTATAGAGTGTATGATGATGTGTTCAGATGGAGTTATGAGGATATTAGGGTTTTGATCTAGGTTTAACCAAACATACCATTGGGTTAGATCCCAATACAAATCCCATTAGGGTAAAAATATAGGATAATTAATACCATGATTGAACCCTTAATGAAGAAATAGCTAACCAAACTCATAGAGGTAAACATCATTTTCCTAATAAAACATTCCTCTTGGGTGGCTAATCTAGTTCCAATAAGGAAGAATAATAGAGAGATTATATTTGTAGATTTTATAGACCTAAATAGAGCATCTATAAAATACCATTATCCTCTTCCATCAATGGAGTGAATACTTTAAATAGTGGATACAGATAAAAGGTTTTCTTTCCTATATGGCTATTTAGGATACACTAAAATCCTAGTTTAATAAATAGATTAGTTTAAAATATCCTTTACAACTAAATTTGATACCTATGCCTATAATAATATGCCCTTGTTATGCTGTGGAGCCTATTTCCAAATTTCAATGTATTAAAAATACAATACATTTAAAATTTACTATACACTCTTTATGTATTCTCATTAGGGGTTCAAAAGTTTTCTAGACCCCCTTAGTTTGAAACTGCTATGGGTTGACTTGGCCAATGGTTTTGGTAACCATTATTTTATAAAACTAAAATGTATTACCTATTGATGTATTATAAATGGACATATAACTGGTAACACATCAAATGAAGAATTGAGTTTGATAAGGAAGAATAGAGTGTGTGAATTTAAGTGTGAATTTAGGAGAGTTTGTAGAGTGCATCTCTAGATAATATTTGTGCATTGTAATTATGAGAATACTAATTTGAAAAGAGTGGATTACACTCTTGTGGCTTGTAATAAAATTTGAGAAAGTGTTTCTTGGTGGATGTAGCCCACATTAGGTAAACCATGTTAAATTATGTCTTCTTATTTTTCATTTTTTTTCCTATTCTTTATGCATCTCTATTAATATCTATTGTTATTATGATTCTATGTAATTTTTTATCATTAATTTTTTATTTATTCCTAACAACTGGTATCAAAGATACAAGTTTTACTTGCTGAAGTGTTGAATCATAGGAAGGGTTATTAGTTTAAGTGGGATATATGGCTAATGATAATAGATCAAAGGTTAAAAATTTCAACAAATAAAACTTTGGTTTATGGAAGATGCAGATGGAGGATTACCTCTATTAGAAGAGCCTCCATTCTCCACTGGGAGGAAAAGTAAAGCAACTACTAGGTATGACAGATGAGGCTTGGGAGTTTCTTGATAGGAAAGTACTTGGGGCCATTTGATTATGCCTTACATCTTCATTCATGTTTAATATATCATAGGAGAAGACTGTAGAAGGTCTCATGAAATAATTAGGGAAGTTATATGAGAAACCCTCTACTTATAATAAAATATTTTTAAGGAAAAAGATATTTAATATGAAGATTTTTGAAAATGGTTCAGTTGTTGATCATTTTAATTAATTTAATATGGTTCTAATTAGTTTTAAGTCTATACAAATTGAATTTGATGATGTAGTCAGGGATCTAATTATTTTGTGTTCCTTACCAGAGAGTTGTAATAGCCTAATAATGGATGTGAGCAACTCAGTCTCTAACAATGCCAAGTTGAAGTTTGAGAATGTCATAAGAGTAATCCTTAGTGAGTAAATTTGATGGAAAAGCTCTATGAAGACTTATATTTTAGGTGATGATTTGGTGGTGGATAGTAGAGGAAGACAAAAGTATAAATGAAAAGGAATGTGTGGAAAATCAAATGGTACCAGAAGGTCAAAATCAAAGGGTAGGATGGCATGATATCACTATGGAAAGCTAGGGCATGTGAATAAGTATTATTGGTCTTTTCAAAACAAGGAAAAAAATTAGTAAGACATGAAGGAGGTGAATGTGATAACATGTAATGTTTTTCAAGATGCATTAATTATCTTCATAGATAATATGGTTGAGATTTGGATTTTAGATTTATGGGTTTATTTTCATACTACACCACATAGGCATTATTTTATTTATTATGTTTAAGGGGATTTTAAACATGTTTATCTAGGTGATGATGATCCTTATAAAATATTAGGAAAAATAAGTGTTTATATTAATATGTAGAGTGAGAACACTTGGCTGCTGAAGGATGTAAGGGATGTGCCCAAGTTGAGATGGAATGTGGTATATGTAGGATAGATAAACATTGAAGGTTATATGGTGACATAAATATAAGATTCTTGTAAGGTGACCAAGGGTAATCTTATGGTAGAAAGAGGTAAGAAGTTTGGTACCCTATAGTTATCAAGTAGTACTGACTATTTTAATTTAGTTGTTACAGATGTAGATGTAACTTTATGGCATAATAGGCTTAGTCACATGAGCCAAAAGGGCATGCAAATATTGAAAGATAGGTTGCCCAAATTGAAAGGGTTTGATTTAGGTTTCTTTGAAGACTATGTGTATGGAAAACATAAAAGGGTAAAGTTTCTCAAGGTTGGACCTACAAGGAAGGAGAATAAGTTAGAGTTGATTCATTCAAATGTATGGGGGCCAACTCATGTATCTTCTATTGGTGGTTCATCTTATTATGTCACTTTTATTGATGATGTAATTTAGATAGCTTAGGTGTATGTAATTAAGATAAAATATGATGTGTTTGATACATTTAAAATATGGAAAACCTTGGTTGAGAATGAAACAGGTCTCAAGTTAAAGTGTCTCAAGTTAACTAATGGTGGGGAATATTGTAGAAATGAATTTTTTGATTACTAGTCTAGGAATGGAATTTGCAGATAGAGGATAGTTCCAATAACTCCATATTAGAATGGAGTGTCATAAATAATGGAAAATACTATCATATAGAATGATAAGATCATGAGGTTTCATGTAAGACTAGCCCTTCAATTTTGTATAGAAGTAGTAAACATAGTCGTATATTTGATCAATAGAAGACCTTCATCTACCTTGGATGGATGCATACCTAAGGAATTTTGATTTGGTAAGAAGTTCAATTATTCCTTTCTTAGAGTATTTGGAGGTGAATCTTTCATTCATATTGGTATGGATGATAGGACCAAGTTAAAGGATAAGTCTAAAACATGTACCTTTATTGGTTATGGTGAGTATGACTTTGGTTTCTAGATTTGGAATCTTAAGGATAGGAAAATATTTTGATCTAGGGATGTTGTATTTAATGAAAAAGTCATGTATAAATAGTATTTGAGGGATCAAAAATAAGATTATAGAAAATAATACATAGTGTTGGAGGAAATTAAAGATGATAAAGTGTCTAAGCAACTAGTTTAGGCACCTACTCCACAAGAACCCCAAACTCTAATAGTGAGCTCTTCTAGGGTAATAAGGGAACTTGAACATTTTTCACCATCTCTTAGTTATTTATTATTTATTGAAAATAGAGATATAGAGTGATTTTAAGAATTAATGCAAGTAGATGTTAGGAATAAGTGGGATCAAGCAATGGATGAGGAACATTAGTCTCTCATGAAAAAATAGACTTGGGATTTGGTAAACCCACATAAAGGAAAGATAGAATTATAGAACAAGTTGGTATACATAATTAAAGAGGATGATGGAGGAAATAAAAGGTACAAGGCCCAATTTTTGGTAAAGGGGTTTGTATAGAAGAACAAAATTGAGTTTGATGAGATTTTTCCATAGTAAAGATGACTTCTATTAAGAGTATTCTTGGGATAGTGGCATTAGAAGACTTGCACTTAGAGAAGCTAGATGTGAAGACTATATTCATTCATGGTGATTTTGAAGAGTACTTATTTATAGAGTAACCATAGGTATATGAGGTCACACAGAAGAATAACATGGTGTGTAAACTAAAGAAGAGATTATGATATACATCCAATTCCTAACACTATTTGTGTTGAAATTATCAATCATACTTAAATTGCACCCAAATGCACATTTTAGGTCAAAATATATAAAAAATACTAAATGGTTCAAACTTCTCACTTAATAGTTATAATTTAGGTCAAATATCCCTAAATAGGGTAATGCAATTTATGGGCCAGCTAACTTTGATCAGATCATTTTGAGTTAAAATGATAATTTTGCCATTTAGTGATCTAGATCACTCTTTTATTCTAATTCATTGGTACACATCACATACCATTGTTATTTTTTATTGGAAACATCCTAAATGGGAATAAAATTCCAATGCATCTAACATCACCTTCTAATTCTTCCTGAGTCAAATTATAACTCAGTAATATGACTTTCTAACCATTTTGATTAATTGAGACCATTTTTCAAATAATTGCACAAATGTTGATTAACCTTGTTTAAGTCTAATTAATACAAATCAAGAGTTTAAGTGGATTTTCCATGATAGTTTTTAAATATTTCATTTTGAAAATTGATTCTTATTATCTGCATCACCTAGTGACATCATCTATGGGGTGGCATCCATCAAGCCATAAGTGCATAAAATATCAGGATTATGGGTCACCCATGCCTAGTTAATGCCTCCCATGCCTATTTAATGCTTATTTATCTTGAGCATATTTATGGATTTAATTATAAATATTAGGATTATCCATGGCCACACATCTCAAGCTTGAGATGGATTGTCATGGTTGATCCTGACCAATCTCAAAAATTTATAAATATAGAGGCCATGAACATCATTTATAAACTATTTTGGTGCAAGGTTATTATGTTCAAATATCTTCAAAGCTTGAATATTAAAAAGTTATAATACTAAATTATTTCCACAAAGATTCATTAATAGGCTAGTTTAGTGGTTTACAATCAAGAGCCTAGGTTTTATGGAGTTTTCTTGATGCACTGGAGGAGCTTACCACCATTATTGATAAAGAAAAGGATGCTTGATCAAGGGAGAACATGTTTCTGAGCCACATGGGTATGGTGAATCCATTTGGGAAGGTAATATAGTGTTGTTTTCTTTTATTTGTTTCTTTCTATCCTTTGTAATTCTCATAGTAATAGATAGGTTTAGTTAGTTAGTTATTTATGCATGTTTCATTGTTTATGTACTAATGCTTGACTAACTTGCTTTATAATCCTCTCTACATCTTGGCATGCTTGGTGGGACTAGAAGCATCCTACACCTGAAAGAGATCCTTTTGCAAATTTAAAATATTCATTTAAGCCTTTAAAAATCTTGTAATTTGATTTTTTAACTTCATTTTGACATTTTTGGCTACTATGGTTTTTATACAGTAATCGACATTGATAGAAATACCAACACCAGTTATCTGACTTAACCAACGTCATTCAGCAAAACCAATATCGGTTAGATCTTAGTTATTTTTAATCGATGTCAGTGGTAATAACCAATGTCGGTCACTATGTTTTTCCAAAAACATAGACCCAAGAGCTACTTTTTAATGTTCATTTTTTCAAACTAAAAAGATATTCAAAGCTAAAGGACATGTTGACATTTTTACTACAAGACCAAGTTAAAAAATTTCTCAAAACATGTTTAAATCACCTCTTGCATGCTTAAAAATTAATTAGTAACCTTGTTTTGGTGTTTAACAAAAAAATTAGATGTTGTGGTGAATGTTTTCAAAGTTTTGCAACTAAGACTAAAGGTTCAAATGAAAACCACCAAACATTTCATTTGGGTTTAAAATTGAACACATTCATCAATTCTTGATTGCAATAGTTGTTTACTTAGGTTTTGTTTGGAAAAAAGAGAAATGTTGTGTGTATGCTCTTCAATTTCTCCCCTATAAGGAACCTTGGAATCAAAAGTGCCATTTTTATTGGAAATAGCCTAGTCCAAGGCTTAGAAAAAATGTTGTGTAAAGCACTCCCCAAAAACTTGCCAAAGTTTGGGTGACCTTGAAAATGACCCTAAAGTCTTTCTACTTTATGCTTTATTTATTTTCATGCAAACTTGGCTTGTGAGGGGGATGTCATTACCTACCATGAGTTCTTTAGGGAAGCTTTAAACCAAGGTTTCACCACCCAACATTGAATTCATTTGGGTCCTTTGGATTTGCACATAGGATGCATCTGTATTTGGACATTGTACTACACTGAGAAAATAATAGGATGTAGTGGTTGTAAAAAGAATCAGACATTTTTACAACTAGCTAATGCCATGGTCACCTAATTTTTGTGCTTGTATTTTGTATCCTTTGATGTGAAATTCATTATACAATTTATTCCCCTAGAATGATTGAAACCATGCTAGTTTAGTTAACCCCATTTTTACATACCCTTGCTAGGATTTGGATGATTAGACTTAGTGTATTTTGGTCATTTTTGCTCGATATGTTTTGAGACCAAAAAATTTTTTGTTTGTTCATAAGCCATGTCAGAACAATGCATTTGAGTTGTGAAGGGTAGTGTTATGCTACCCAAATCATTTCAACACATTTTTTAGCTTTTTTAGTCTTTGAAACATAACATTGACCACATCATTTGAGTATGCTTACACCGTTAGGCTACTCAATTTGTTTCAATACTTATTTACCATTATATCAAAACCATTTATTTCAAACCACTTTGTGTATACCATTTGGACCTTTGTCTTGAGCCATCATGTTATCCGATCTTGGCTAGATTGTTTGGTCCAATCCTAGTCTTCAACATTGTATTTTTAATTAACCTTATCAAGTTTAGATCCAAACATTGATTGATTTTTATTTAGGCCTCAATTCGTGGGGTTGGTACATAGATATTTTTCTTTTGAGTTGCATAAATTTAATTAAATTATTACCCAATTTTGAACACTATTGATTGATTATTTATTCAAATGCCTATCCTCATCAGTTTTTGTGACTTTGTTTGGGAAAACACAACCTTTCTTTGAAAACCTTTGATGTTAGACATTTGATGTTATGTTTACCAAATCTCATCACAAACTACTTTTGAGAGGTAACTCCACCCCAAGTTGAACCAAGTTTGAACCATTTATCCTTTGGAACATATTTCAAGGTTTGTAGAACTTTAAGTCTTTTTGTTTTCAGATCTTTCTTCATTAAATGTAGATATGTCTAGCTACACTTATGGTTTAGTCATGGATAAACTAACTTATGATAGAATGGCTGCATAAAATGACTTTTATAACTTTAGTCAAGACCCCTATGGTGACAATATGGTTTGTGAGGTAGATTTATATCCACCTCACAAAAATCAGTCATGAGAACACAATCAAGATCCAACTTATGATCCAGCTCATGATTGGAGTAAGTCAGTTTAACAAGAAGACTTGGATGCTTTGCCTTGTGTAAATAATCAAACTCCATAATGTACCAAGGTTGACATTTTAGGAACTCCTCCTTTAGTTTGCATGAGCAACCAAAACATGAAATGTCCAATTGCTACGATTTTGGGACCTCATCCTTTGGTTTGCATGAGCAACCAAACTAAGAATCATCCAGTCATTACCATTTTAGGACCTCCTCCTTTGGTTTGCATGAGCAACGAAATTAAGAAGCATTCATTTGTTACCATTCTTGGCCCATCACCAATTTTTGATGAACCTATTGTTGAAAAACCTCCATTTGATGAACCAATTATTTTTGATCCCTTCCTCAATAGTCTAATCTTTAGAGAGTCCATTATTGAACCATAAACCATTGTTACCACTAAACCAAAATTTCTCGACTTTATAAATTTTGTTTTGATCTTTGAGCCTAAAAAATAACCTTTACCTCTTCAAAACCCATCTTATGAGGATCAAAATGTGTTAAAAATTGATATTTTGTAACCAATTGTAAACCAAAAACAAAATGTTATTATTGAAACAACCATTTGTGACAAGATAAACTGTGATAAGTTACCTATTCATATATTACCTATTTTTAAAGAGCCTCATCTCCTTGACAAGATAGTCTTGATAGATTTGTCTCTTGATCTTTTCCCACTCATTAAGGAGTCTCACTTTGATAGACATGATTTTGTCAAGACATCCCTTAAGTGGTTCCCTCTCTTTCAAGGGCTTCACTTAGACAAGTCAGTCTATGTTGAACCCTTCCAAGATGAATCAATTTTATTGAGCCCATTATGCCATCATAGGCCATTACTTGTCAAAAATTTAGCATTTAATAGAACATTATCAAAACAACCATATCAAATGAAGAATTGATATTAGAGTTAGGTTCCATTTTTGAACCAACATTGGATTTAGCATAAAAAATAAACTCAAAATTAGTTGCAACATTGGATTTAGAGTCCTTCGCTTCATAATTAGAGTTAGAAATAGATTATAATATTATTAGTTACAACATTGGTTATAATTTCCTTGTAGATCAATTTGAATATATTTGTGATCTTTCTACAATTTTTAAGAATGATTACTTCAACATAGACACAAGTTCTATTATATTATATGAGGATTGTGCTACCTTTAACCATCCCATTATTACCACCTAACATAGCCATTATATTGACATTCCACCTCCCATAAGTTTCGATTAGGAATGATAGAATCACACTTTGTTAAACTACATCCATGGTGACATAACATTTAAACAAGAACAAGGAGGCCAAGACCACATTCATTTAGAAGAATAACAATCTCCTAATGAAACCTTTTTGAAAGCACTAGGGGATAAGAGAATATCAAACTTAGCATCTTTTAGTAACACTTTTTTGAAGGCACTAGAAGAAAATCATAGTTAAATGTTAACATATCTTTGTGAAACCTTTTTAGAGGTGCTATGGGATGATCAGAACAAATTTATTGGTGAAAACCTCATCAAGGTGCTAATAGCTAAGCACAAAAGTTCTTCATTATTTACTACAGATCAAATCAAAATAGATTCATATCTACAACCTAATTAGATGGTAGCTACTCTCAAGATCAAGCAATAGAATAATCTAATGGTCCTATCGAGAGAATATTTAGAGGTCTTTGGCCCCAACACAACCAACATTATGTCAAATCTAGCATTGACAACATTACATGTGAGTGAAGGTTCTAATATTCATTTGTTTCCCCCTATTATACATTCCATTATCACCCACCTATTTATTACACACTTATCTCATTTATCCTACCATTATTTACCATAACTGATAACACTTTCCTTTATTTAGGTTATAAGGATATCTTGTCTTGATGTTTGAAGGAAGCAGAATCAATAACCTATGAAGATCATAAACACATTATTAAGATCTAGATCAGCAACAAGTCTTTAATAGATAAGTTATTCCGAAAGGGTGTTGGATAACAACTTTTGTAGCTGATCATTTTTTGTTGTCTCACATATTGACTAGGACTTGCATCTCCCTATCAGTAAGAGCAACAAAACCATTTTTCATCTACCATTCACCTATTTTCCATTACCATACCTCATATCTTGGGGACAACTCTATAGACCCTTTTTAGGCATTATTATACCATTGAGATCCATGAACCATGCCCTTAGAACTACATTGACTTGAGGTCATTTAGGACTATGTAGGTAGTGCTCAATTTTTATTGAGGTCATCTCGATCACCCTTTTCCCATGATCTCACCATTTTGTCAATAATCTGATCCATTCATTACTTGGGGGCAACTTTATCACCACTATATCCAATTTTCTTATAATCCTTATATTATACCAGTTCCATTGCTATGTAGACCAAAGCCTATTTTTAGTCATCCTACCCAATCCTATTTTGATCTTGGTTCTTTTGATTCTTCCTATACATTTTGTGGGGGGATTCTGATGAAGTTTCAATAATCCATTCAATCTGTGTTTATAATGATAGTCTATGAAATAATTATGACAATTAATCTTGCAAGATATCTTTCATTTTATATCCACGTTAGTTTATGTGAGCTTAATTATAACCACCTATGGGCAAATCAATGTTTCACCAGTCTTGCTACTAATTATAACCACCTATGGGAAAATTAGTATCATTGACCTATGCCATTATATCTTAGTTATAACTTCCTATGGGAAAACTAGGGGCAACGATTTTTTATCATGCATTGCCACATCACCCTACCATTACTGTTTTCATTTGACTAGCAATTTGCTAGGTTTGAGAACTTGTTGGGACTTAGTTTTTTCTTCACCTTTTGTGTCGATGGAATTAATATGAATTGAGGTCATTTTAGGAATATGTATGTCATGATAAATTTATGTTGAGGTCACCTCATTCCCCCTTACCTCACTCTCACTGATTTATGAGCATGGGCTGTTACATTTCGCTTACCTATCTTATTGGAACCTATACTCTTAGGATGTGCATCTCCTTGACTAAATGGTCCCACTTCATACATATTTTATCCCAAAAACACAAAAAACATTAGAAATAATTTTAAAATACCAAAAACATTAGAACATGATCCATAAAATAACAAAAACATTATCGCATGCTTTTGTACATTTGTATATTCTTGTTTCACCATCCCATGCTCTTGCTATTTTGCAAGAAACTATTGAATTTGAATGCTCTCACTATTTTGTGGGAAACTATTAAGTTTGAATTCTATTTACATTATTTAAGTATAGAAACACCAATTCATTTCATCTTCTCCCACACACTTGCCATTTTAAAATATCATTCTTTCTCATCTCATCAGCTTCTTGTTTCCCAGACCATTCTCATTTTTTTGTCATATCTTCCATTTCTTATATAACATTAATCATGCTGATTTGATCATCATTTTTATTCTATCCCATTTCTTGGGAGAACTAAATTTCCCTTGAAGTTCATGTTAGAACATGCATCCATGGAGCTATGTAGGCAATGCCTACTTGTCTTATACATATAAAGTTAGCTCGGCCAACCCCTTCCCTTTCTTCTCTTCCCCCATTTATTTTATCATTGTTCCTCTTTAATTATGGAACAATTTTCATGTCATTGTTATTTATTACGATGTGGTAGAAAGTAATGCCTTTATCACACATGCATGAACATTTATCTGTAAACTACACTAGCTTAGCTTTTGTTTGTGTGTGTTTATTTGAGTTTTATTAGTGTTTTATTATGATTTTTCACCTCTCCTTTTATTTCTTATCATTTTTTTTATTTTATTACTTCTTGTCTCATCTTGGTTTTATGTTTCCTTGGTTGTTTTTTGCTTATCTATTTTGTGTTTCAGAATATCTTGATGATTCACATGGATTTTGATTGTTTATATCTTGATCCTCTATTATTATGTTATTCTTGTACTATTTTGTTTATTTGATTGTTTTTGGTGTCTTTATTTTATATTTTATTTTTCTTTTTTATGTTCAATAATGCCTTGATGGTCCACATGGATCTTTATTATTCATATCTTGGTCTCATGCCATTAAGATGTTCTTACCTTTTGTTTTTAAATTTTTTTGTTCCTACTTAATTCTTGATAGATCATATCTTGATTTCAATTTAGGTTCATTTATGTTTGTCTTTTTATTTGTTTTTACTTTTTTGTTTAAATGTAAATCACTGTAACTCTAGTTTTGGTTATTAATTTACCATTATCCTTAGTTATAGGTATTCACATTTGAACTGGCTTAGCATAATTGGAATCTTATGTCATTCTAAGTTATTCATACTTATGATGCCTAATTTATTTTGCTATAGCAAGCACTCTGTGCTCAGGTCTCAACATCTTAACATCAACATCAGCTTTAATGAATGATTCTCAAGAACACTCCATAAAACCTAGGATCATGATATGGAATTAGGCTTCTAGGTAGCATACATTTCAAGCTTCTTTCTGTATGCTTAGATGTGCATCTCTTTACATACATTGTGAGTCTAATCAATTTTTGCTCATTCTTCATTCCATTCTTTCCCAAACTTGGGTAAACTACACTGGCCTAAAGTTCATCTTGGAACATGAGTCCATGAAACTATATAGGTAGCACTCAATTTCTATTGAGGTCAGCTTAGCTATCTCCATTCTTATTGTCATCTCTCTCATCACTTTTTGCATTCTCATATGCTTGGGTTTGTATGGATTTCTAAGCCAATACACCATCACATGTACGTTTTCACCCACTCACTTTAACTTATATTTTGGGTTATATCCTTGAGCTATTTTTCTTTCTAATTATCCATGTTGGGCTACACAATCTGAACCACATCTAAATTAAATCAACTCTATAGAGGAAACATCATTATTTATTCTTTATCAATGATCAAGATTCACCCTACGAGGGTAAAGATATTTTATCATGATCAAATCTACTCTACTAGAGTAATTCATATTATCTTCTCTTTAGAGACCCTATTCTAGTGGTGCTTCCCTTCCTAAAGTATTAGATTCTCTCTTTTCCTCTAATTTTAATCTCTCCACATTAAATCCCATGATGGTAATATTTTAGTATGCAACTTGTCTCAGGATTGATCAATGTCATAAGCACACAACTTGTACTCTGAAATTGGGTACATTTATAGTGTGTCCCTTACATTTATGGATTATATATTTCCCATTCCCCTCATCTCTGGGGCCTATTATACCTCCTAATTATATTTTGATCATTGATGGTAATCATGTGTGCAAGCATTAGCTTGTCTGGATGTGATCTATTCCATGGTTTAATCTCTCACTTTCTCTCTTTTTGAGAGTCCATCCTTCTCTTTCATCCTAGTATGTCCTCTCAAGCGGGCATCATGGGTCTATTCTAATTATTTCTTGACAACTATTTTCTTTAAAAAGATGTTACTTTTCTTGAATGTCTTGCTACACCTTCTCAAATAGGGTAAAAATGTAGACATCTAATTCCTAACAAAATTTGTGTTGAAATTGTTAATCTTACTCAAATTGTACTCAAATGCACATTTTACATCAAAATCTATAAAACATCCTAAATTATTTGAAATTGTCAATTATAAGTGCCAATTTAGGTCAAAGTATCCCTAAATAGGGTAATGTAATTTATGGGCTAGCTAACTTTGATCAAATCATTTCAAGTCAAAATGACAATTTCATCATTTAGTGCTCTGGATCACTCTTTTCTTCTAATTCATTGGTATACATCATGCAACTTTATTATTTGTTGTTGGCAACATCCTAAATGGGAATATGGTTCCAATGCATCTAATTTCACCTTATAATTCTTCTTTGGTCAAATTACAACTCAGTAATATGACTTTTTGACCATTTTGATTAATTGAGGACCAATTTTCAAATAATTGCATAAATTTCGATTAACCTTGTTTAAGGCTAATTAATCTAAATCAAGAGCTTAAGTATATTTTCCATGAGATTTGTTGAATATTTATTTTTGAAAATTGATTTTTATTATCTGCATCACCTAGTGACATCATCTATGGGGTGGCATCCATCAAGCCATAATTGCATAAAATATCAATATTATGGGTCACCCATGCCTAGTTAATTCCTCCCATGCCTCTTTAATGCTTATTTATCTTGAGCATATTTATGGATTTAATTCCAAATATTAGGATTATCCATGGCCACACATCTCAAGCTTGAGATGAATTGTCATGGTTGATCCTGACCAATCTCAAAAATCTATAAATATAGAGGCCATGAACATCATTTCTAAACTATTTTGGTGCAAGGTTATTATGTTCAAATATCTTCAAAGCTTGAATATTGAAAATTTATAATCCTAAATATTTTCCATAAAACTTCATTGATAGGCTAGTTTAGTGGTTTACAATAAAGATCCTAGGTTTTATGGAGTGTTTTCGAGGCATTGGAGGGGCTTACCACCATTGTTGACAAAGACAAGGATGTTTGATCAAGGGAGAACATGGTTTTGAGCCACATGGGTATGGTGAATCCATTTGGGAAGGTAATATAGTGGTGTTTTATTTCATTTGTTTCTTTCTATCCTTTATAATTCCCATAGGAATAGATAGGCTTGGTTAGTTAGTTCTTTATGGATGTTTCATTGTTTATGGACTAATGCTTGACTAACTTTCTTTGTAATACTCTCTATAATTATATGGCATAAAGTAAGCTCCATGATGGTGGTACAATAAATTTGATAGTTTTATGATGGAGAAGGAATACTCTTGGTTTCATTCAGACCATTGTGTATATATCATGAAGTTTGATGATGGTGATTAAATTATCATATGTCTATATGTGGATGAAATTTTTGTTACAGGTAAGAACATGTAGGAAATAAAGGTACTCAAGGAGAAACTTATTAATTCCTTTTCTATGAAGGATTTGGGAGCATCAAAACAAATAATTGGTATGAGAATAACTTGTGATATGAAGGAATAAAAGCTAAATTTATCCCAAGAAGAGTATATTAAAAGGGTCTTAGAGAGGTTTAGTATACAAGATGCTAAACTGATTGGGACTCCTTTGGTAAGCCATTTCAAGTTATCAAATGAGTAGTGTCCCAAGATAGAGGAAGAGATAATCTAGATGTCACATGTACCTTACTCATCAATAGTTGGTATCTTGATGTATGCCATGGTGTGCACTAGGCCAGATATTGCCCATGTAGTGGAAGTAGTAAGTAAGTACATGAGTGATCTAGGAAGAGAACACAAGAAGGTAGTGAAGTGGATCCTTAGATACTTGAGAGGGACCATGAGGAAAATTTTAAGCGATGGTAGATTAGACACCACTTTGCATGGATATGTATATTCAAACATGGCTAGAGATTTAAATAGCAGGAGGATCAAGACAAGATATGTATTTACTATAGGTGACACAAAAATGAGTTGGATTTCATGACTATATAAACCTATGTCTTTGTCAACCATAGAGGATGAGTATGTTTTTTCCATAGAGGCAAACAAAGAGATGATTTGGTTATATTAGTTTCTTGAAGAGTTGAGGCATAATAAGGAGTAAGGGAAGTTACATAGTGATATTCAGAGTGTTATACACTTTGAAAATAACATTGATTTCCACTCTAGGACAAAGCATATATAGTTGAAGTATCATTTAAACAAGATATATTTGGAAGAAGAGAAGTTGAAGATGGAGAAGATTCATACTAGTCATAATCCTATAGACTTGATGACCAAGGTGGTCACAAGGGAGAAATTGAATCTATGTTCAGTTTTGATTGGCCTTCACAGATGATAGTGAAGGGTTGAGAAACCTAATTAGAGGAAATTAGTCTCCAAATTAGAGATTATTATGTAGTGGAGCCTATTTCCAAATTACAATTTATTTCAAATATTATACATTTAAATAGAACATCTATAAAATACCATTATCCTCTTTTATCCATAGAATAAATACTTCAAATAGTGGATAGAGCTAAAATATTTTCTCTCCTAAATGGCTATTTAGGGTACAATGAAATCCTAGTTCAATAAATAGATCAAATTTAAATATATTTTACAACTAAATGTGATACCTATGCCTTTAAGAATATTCTTTGTTATGTTGTGGAGCTTATTTTGAAATTATAATGTATTTTAAATATTATACATTTAAAATATATTGTACACTATTTATGTATTCTCTCTAGGAGTTTAAAATTTTTCTAGACCCCCTTAATTAGTAACCTTAATGGGTTTACTTGACCCATTGTTTTGATAACCATTAGTTTATAAAACTAAAATGTATTACCTATTGATGTATTATATATTGACATACAGTTGGTAATACATTAGATGAAGAACCGAGTTTGAGAAGGAAGAATATAGTGTGTGAATTTAGGAGAGTTTGTAGAGTGTAACTCCAAACAATATTTATGAATTATAATTATGAGAAGACTAATCTGAGAGTGGATTGTACTCTTGTGGTTGGTAATAAAATTTGAGCAAGTGTTTTCTGGTGGATGTATCCCACATTGGGAGAACCATATTAAATATGGTATTCTTATTATGCATTTTATTTATGTTCTTTATGTATCTCTATTCATATCTATTAGTATTCTAATTCAGTGAAATGATTATGCATTAATTTATGATTTATTCCTAACAACACTTTGGGTTAACCAATGTTGGTGAAACCTTCCAAAGGGAAATAGATATGGCATTTGAAGGTTTCATTAATGACATGGTCCCAAAGGATGGTCTTGACATTGATACAAAAAAGGTAAATGTTATATTTTATATTTCTCTCCTAATACATAACAAAGGTATCTAAAGATTCTTAAGCATAATTAAAATTTTAAGGAGATTCATATTATAATTTGATACTTTGGTCAAGCCTCTTACCTACATATTCAAGAATAATATTGTATTTAGCTGGTTATAAGAAGGTAAGGACAATTTTGAAGGTATCAATAAAGCAATCTCCCAAGCTCCCACTCTCTTGAATCCTAATTATGACAAATAATTCATCCTTTTCATACTTTATACCTTTGGAGGAGGTGACATAATTTAATCTATCCTAACTAAATAAATTACCTAATAGCCTTTTTTAGTCAAACACTAAAGGAAAATGAATTGAGGTATAATTTTGTTGAGAAATAAGTCTTTTCTATTATAAGAGATATTGACAAATTTAGAGAAATGATTTATAATAATATAATTTAGCTAATTTTTCCTTCATCCAAGTGTGAAATAGTTCCTTTTGAGTAGGGATGTCAATGAGAAAAGAGCTTTATGGATCACAAAAGTCAGGGAATATGATGTGATTATCAAAATCACCAAGCTTATGGGGGGGTAGAGGGATGTGTGAGAAACTTGAAAAATACTTGGAAGATAATAAGAAGATAATATACATGCTACAAAAATACTAATTATCTCCTCTTCATCCTCTAATCATCTAGATTTAGGACATGGTTAATTTTTTAACAAACATGTGAGTATCTTCATGGCCTTAATAAGGAAAAAATAAGGTATTTTAGGATGAAATCTATTCCTTTTGTCTTTGTTAAAGGTTTTTTAATTATAAAATATATCAATAGTGTGTTTTTAAGGTGTATTGAGCATAATTAGATTTTGAGTGCTCAAAGAGTTCCATGATGGCCTTTCGGAAGGTCATTTCTCACTAAAGATTATTGTTATTGAGATAATGAGAGCTAGTTATTACTAACCTGATTTATTCATGGATGCTCACAAGTGGGTGAAAAATTATAATAAGTATACCTAATTAATAGGAAAACAAAGTTTGGTTTCCCTTCCTCTTCATCTTATCCAAATAGATCAACCATTTTTTTAGTGGGGTTTATACTTCATGCATATGATAAGTCCACCTTCTAGTGATGGACATAAATGGGTGTTGACATCCACATATTACTTCACCATATGTATTGAAGCAAGCTTGAAGCAATTGAATTAAAAGATGTGAATAAATATGTATTCTTGTATTTTATTGAAGGTATTTTTATAAGGTTTGGTGTTCCATTTACTGTCATTTATGACAATTCTAAAGCCTTTGTAGACACTAGAATTAGTGAATGGGAAGTCAATCATGGCATATTTATTAAAACTTATTAAAAATATTACCCTCAAGGTAATGTCTTACCTAAATATTAAAATAAGAACTTGATAAGTATTATTTAGAGGACAATAGAAGATTATCAGAGAACATGGCATACCAAACTCAAAATTTACTTTTAGGATGATATAATCAAACCAAAGATAGCCATTGGTAGCTCTCCCTTCATGTTGGAGTATGGGATAGAGGAAAATCTTCCTTTTTCATTGGAGTTACACTCTCTTAATCTTAAAAATAACTATAAACTCTAGTAAATGATAAAATGATAGTGAGGATGTCTGAGTTGATGGAATTGGAGGAGTTAAGAGACCAAGCAATGCACACCCTTGAGGTTCATCAATCCCAAGTGAATAAAACTCTTGATAAAAAGGATACTAATAAGACCTTCAAGGAAGGAAATCTAATTTTGAATTTGGATGAAGATAGAGATAAGGTTAGAAGATAAACAAAGTTTTATGCCATTCAGAATGACCCATACATTATCTCTAGCTTCAAGAAAATAAATGTCTTTAGCTCTCAAGGCTAAATGGAGAAGAAATACTTATCCCAATTAATGGGCTACAGCTCAAACCCTAAATTTGAGGTCATTTTAAAACCTTATACATAGTAGTGTAGTTGTTTTTCATTCCTCTAAGTGTTGTTTGCACGTGGCTTATTATTATTTGCTTTCTTATTATGCGTTTTAAGGCATCTTAAGTTTTTTAGAGATCAATCAATCATGTTTTAGTCATGATTACACTTTTATATAGAGTTATTTTAAGAATTTAGTGACTCTTATTCCCAATGGACTTGCATAAGGCTATTATATTCTTTCTTAGTAGGCAAGTAGCCCATGGAAGTCATCAAAATGTTAACTTTGTAAGTCCCCATGATATCATGTCACCTCACATTCTATAAACTAGACTTCTAAGCCAAGAACCACTGATCATGATCTAGTTATGCCTTCATGATTGATCTCCTTAGACCAAAATTAGGAATTTCATGAACTATTTGAGGTTTCTTATACATTTTCATGTTCCAATATGATATTATCAACATATTAAGTTTCTAAGTTTATATTAGCTCTTGACAAGGCTTACTTAATGACTAAATATACTAAAGGTGTTTATCAATGAAAAACAGTATCAAAAGGGTATTAAAATTATTCATTAAAATGGGTGAAATATTAAAATATTGGACATAAAGGTAATTTATAAGTATTAAAACTCCTTCAAGTCCTCCAGGTCTATACATATTGTACAAAGGTATATTTGACCTTATTTATTTCCTTAATATTGACTCCCTTATGTATTTTCTAAGGTTTCCAATTTGAAAAGCAAATTTAAGAATATGATTAGGCTTTTTGTAGGGTTCATGCAATTTTTTTAGTCTTTTACTCTCCTATGACATCTAAAGTTCCATATCAAGAAGTTTGTAGGTTTGCAAAGTAGAAAAAAGTTTCAAAAATTATCAAAGAACATATATAGGATTGTAGACTTATTGAAAGCTTTCATGACTAGTAAATAACCAAATCAAAGGGATATAATCACCTTCCATGCATCATGACATTTTTAAATAGTTTCAAGAGGTTTTCATAAAGATCCTTTCATGTTTCTATGGTTTCAAGTTTGCAAGGCCTTGTTGAGAATCCAAATATTATGTATAAAGGTTGGGAAGAGTCCAAAGGAGGTTAGAAACAATGTTTTATAATCCATATATCCTTCAAAGATAAGGAATGAATATTATAAGCTACCTAAAAAGCTAAGAAACATGATTGTAGGTCTGTTAGAGGTCTACAAGGTTTTTTTGAGGATCTCAAACATGAAAACAATGTGTATAAGGTTCAAGAATATCATCCATGATTGGTTGAAGGAAAAAAAAAAGAGGTCTATAATTCATGAAAAATCTAAAACACAATGTTTCTAAGATTACATTAAAAAATCAGTTGGACTTCTATCATTGTTATCCTTATGCATGGTATGAAGGAATTCTTGGAAGACTCTTAGTAGGTCATTATATATCTTTTGGTGATCCCTAGACTTGTCAAGAAGGTAAAAATTATGTGGATCCACTAAAAACGATGTAGATAGTCAAATAACCATCTTAAAACCTTAAACCCATGACTATACATTTTGATATTTTTCAAGGCTTGAGAGGCAAGAAATAGGGTTGAAAATCCAATTTAAGCTTAGTCAATATCACAAAAACAAAGGAGTACCAAGGTTATAGGTTTGTGAGTAGGTTGAAGAGCTAGAAACATAGAGGTTGAAAGTTAACATGACTGTTGCAAGACAAGTCAGAGGTTTCATGATAAAAACTCCTTTAAGACCTTGCTAACCAAGTGGTAGAAAGAGATTCATGAGGATTAAGATAAATTTTTTGAAGGTTTATTGATGAAATAGATAGGCATAAAGGTTTTGCAATGACTTAATTAATGATAAAAGTAATTTTCATGGCTCTAAAAGCTTCATACAATATTTCAAGGTAGAGAGATAGAGACCCATGGTTCCATAAGGTTATCATGCTAGGATAATAGGTTCATAAAATATTTATACATTCATACAAGTCTTTAAGAGAGATGGTCTAAACAAGATTTCAATATCTTAATCATTTAACTAAATCAAGAAATTTAATGGTTTGTATGTAGGTCTTAATCAAGGTTTTAGAACCTGTTTCCAATGGTGTAGGTCTACAAGGTGAAAAGGACAAATTTTCCATGATGTAATGATTATTAATGGGTTTAGAAGGTAATGGTAACTGAAAGGACTATATTCAATGTTTTCATAGCCAAGAAGCCTTAAAACATGATTGTTAAAAGAAAATTCATATGTTTCATGATCCTTTCAAACATTGCCAAGTATATAATAAGGATTAAATAGTTCCCATGATGATGTTAGTAAGAAAACAAAGTTTTGAGATCCAAAATCCTAGTTATAGGCTAGTATTAGAGTTCTCATGATTATATCAAGTATTATCAAATAAAGATATAAGGTTCTATCATGTTATTCCTAACTTTCAAGGTTTTCTAAGAAGAATATCATGGTTTATAGATCTAAAACCCCACCTATAGGTTCTTAGACAAGGGTGTAAGGTTTTATTAATGCTAAAACCTAGTTTCAAGTTTAACCATAAGTTTCATGATAAGACATGTTAATATAAGGTTTTAGAGCATGATTCACAAGTACCTACATATCTAAAAATATTTCCAAGGTTCACATGGTGAGTACAAGGCCAAACCAAGGTTTTATGGTCTTAATATCATATAAAATAGGTCTAAATGAAATTATATAAATATCAATACCTTCATGTAAACTATATACATAGATAGAGGTTTATATGATCTAAGTAGTATCGACATGATTGATTCAAGTAAAAACAAGGGCAAAGGCTAGATGGGTTAGTTATGTCAAATTTATGCCTATTTGGTCATATTGAGGCCTATTTTGGTGTATAATATTTATAAAATAATTTAAGGGATGAGATCAAGTCAAATCTAACTACTTTCCCTAAAATTATCACCTAATTCAAGGGAAGAGTAGTGAGTTCAAATCTCTTCTAGGCAAGAGTACCAATTATATTCCAAGAACATATAAACATGGGGTGAATTTTGACCAAATCCATCAAGGAACAAGCCTTAAAAGATATAAATGGAATGAAAATAGGGTGTTTATCCTCTACTACACCCAAGTTGGTCTCTTTTTGTACACATGTATGAATTGATGAAGGTAGTTAGGGAAGTTATTGTAGTCTTATTCTCTCACTTCTTGTTCTCTCTATATATGACTATAAAGGACTTTTTAGGATCCCTCTACTTTGGTTTAACAAAATTATACTATTTTGAATATTGTACACTAACTTTATCATTGAAATAAATAAAGATATGAGATTATCTTTCTTCAAATTTATTGAATTTTATGTGTAATTTTTAGATTATTTATATTTGCTTGTGGAAATCCATATTCAAATTTACTGATAACCAATCCTTCTTACCTTCATGTATAAATATATTATTTTACAAGTTTTATGTTGAGTATAATCATGATTATGCAAAATTAGTTATAGATTATCAGCGTTTGGCCCTGTTTAGGGTGAATTTTGATCCCTCTTGATGTTGTGTTAGTCTTATTACCTTAATGCAAATTAATTATGTGAGAGATGTGCGAGTTAAATATTATGTATAATATTTATCAATTTCAAGGGTTATTTTGTGTTGATTTAATCAATTTTATGAGTTCTCTAAGCTTTGGTGCATCATAACACTATATTTTCAATTTACTTCTATCCTATTTTTCATGATAATAAGATTAGAAACAATTTTAAATTAGTATTTTTAGTAGTTTTTTATTCTTGACATTAAACAAAACAAGATTGATGCTGAAAAACTCCGAAGAATAAGATGTTACAAAACCTAAAAGATCAAAATAAAAATAAAAATCCTAATTGTACTGATGATCACATTTGATTTTACACTTAGGATGTGAAAAATCGATCAGAGTTCAAATTGCAATAAACCTCGGTATCGTCTGTGATTCCATTTCCTACTGCACCAAAGTTATCCACTGACACCACTATGTTAGTCAATAAGTCTGAACTGGTTTCAAAGCTAGTAGCTGATTCAGTGGTTTCTAAAGTTGGATAATATTTTTCCACCGTTTTAGAGATGATATGAGTGGAAAGAACATTTTTCTGTGCAAATATATGAAGTGGGTCTTCTTCAAACTGCTTCTTAGATGCCGCACATAATTTTGTAAGCAAAAATAATGCAACTATCATCTGAAAGAGTTTATTTGCACCCATTTTTCTTCTTTCTTCTCTTCCTATGCCAATTCAGAGCCAGCAACAAGAAACTTGCCATTTTTTGGAGAAGAAAAAAAACTTACAGTAAAAGCTTCCAGCATACAAGGACAGTTGGTATCTGACACAGTAAAAAGCTTAAAATCGAAATATGTACTGTCATAAGGAAAGGTTTCTGATTTGAAGTACGTATGCTTTTAATGAAGAATAAAGTGGCACAACAGTGGAAGCTACACAGAAAGGTTTTGGTTTCAAATCTTTCTGGCCATTGTTATAGGCCCAGTAGAGATTCAATCACTACGTAACTTTATCCTGAAAATTCTTTAAAAAATCAGTAACTACGCAATTGTACCTAAAATGATTCTTAAGAAGCTAAAACATCTCAGTTCCATATAATTGAAGGACCATTTCTGCCTGGAAATCATCATCATTATTATTATTTTGAAGGACCAGTTCAAATTAGCTTGATCCGTTGCGTTGATTCACGTTTTCTTGTCTTTAAGAAAGCAAAAAGTTGCATATGAAACTGTTTGTATGCCACCAAATCAGAACTGTGGGCGATAATTGGGATGTTTTCGAGGGTTACATCAATTCATATATATATTACATCAGGTGCACATAGTTTAAGCAAGATCTATCCTTCTCAAGAGGTTCACCCAAAGATACAAGGTCCCACAACTTGGGGAGATTCCCATTGTTTCACTAAATCATCTTATAAATAAAATGAGTAAAATATTCATGTGACAATAATACCCATGGTCTATATCATATTAGTTTAATATATCATATCTATTCATATATTTTATTATTGGGAATTATACCTACATATGTTACTTATTGATATATCTTATATGTCTGCATTGTTTATTCAGATTTTAGGTCTTACACGTATATTTAAAAATGCTTGGTTATCAATCATGATATATTAATTACCATATATTTATACTATTTATTTCTCATACATTGATGGCATGTATTCTTCCCATTCACATTTTCATCTTCACTGTTGCACATATATTTTCATTATTGGGCCTTGGCACATAGACATCTACATCTTATTATTATGAAAAATTATTATGAAGTTATAATTAAAAGTTATAAAACATATTTTAAACACCTAAATATGGTATTATAAATTTTGGAAACATCAAATTTGACATATTTTGACATAATTGGGCAATTCATAAACATTTGAATCTTGATCATAATTTCCATCAATTTCCTATATCTTTTCATTAGATACACCTACTAAGGAAAAAAAATATTATATAATCATTTCATAATCCTAAATAAACATTATGCATATCTTATATCACTATCTTACACTTATAAGACACTATTGGTAATCCTAAACAATGTCAGTTACCATAGGGGTTTATACTTTACTATAGTATCTAGGCACACTCAACAACTATTTTTTAAATTTAGAAGTCTCCATTAAAAAATGAGATATATTTAATGGGTAGGTAATATAATTAAGTTAATAATGATTAATATATAAATATAAGTCAATCCTATGGTTATATTCATTTGGTAACATATATAAAATCACTTGGAATGTTGAGGGATCAATTATCACTAAATTAGAACATTTTTCAAAAAGAGTAGACATACAATTTTTTCAAGGAACAACCTACAATAGTCCATAGAGCCATGTATAAATTTATAAAGTCAAGGTTTCATTTTTCCAATTATCGAAGACCAAAATATATCATTCCATTATATATTTTTCATGATGTTATACATACCCATAAGTGAGATAACTAGATGCAGGTTGATCCCTCTTTATAATATTGGAATGTATGTAACACTTATCCATTAGATGGGGAGTGATTTAGGATTTCCAACCTATAGATTTAACCCCTTTTCCAAGATAATGTTTTCAATCAATAACAATTAGGGGATGGAAAAAAGAAAGGAAAAAAAACATCAATGCATAGGAATATAGGGGTGAGAACACATAATAACCATTTTAAATTTAAAAATGGTGTAAAGGTCTTAATATTTACGCACCCACATATTGGATAGGTACACTATAGGTAACCTGTGGATAGTGTCAATTAGTGTATGGGTCATATTCTTCTTGTAGTGTCTAGATAGGCGTTTAACCTTTGTTTAAGGTTTGAGTAGTCTATGAATAAGTTACAGAGTATTTACACATTATATAGTGAT
>JARHVA010004599.1:195000-205000 GCA_037957365.1 Torreya grandis
ACCTATTCTTATTCACTAATTAGGCCTTATAATTCCTCTTTCCACTCTGGTCACTTTTTCTCACTTAAGACACCATTTCCTTCATATTGACTAGTCAATCTTAATCTTCTATAACTTTGACATATAAAGATTAATATCACTAAAAAATTTAATTTATATTTGGGACAAATCCTAATATTAAACAATCAATCATTATATCATCTGGTCATTCAGAGAAATCTTCCTCAGAAATAAGAATATTATTAATAACTCGTTTTATGCGGGACCCAAATACTGTTAAGAGATAAAAAATACTTTATCAAAAACTTTTAGGAGTTATATTCAACCTATAATCATCATATTTTATCACCCAATACATTATAATCCCAAACCATCAAGATCTTATCTATTGGGTCTAAGACTAGGGTTTTTGCACACAAAAATCTACTTAGTTTCTTAACAATCATTCATAATGGATAGTACCTTAATATATGAAATAGTGATTGGATAATATTATTAAGTACCCTACAAAAAATATCCAAAAGGATTAGATCCCCATGTAGACCCTACATATGCTAATGAACATAAGAAAGTCCTTCTCAAGCTCACTAGACACCTTTCTAGCACCTCTTGAAGCTTTTAAACCAACTTTATAAATTTTTAGATCAAAATCTAACCTAATATCTCATCAACATGCTTGAATAAAATTACATGACCATATATCATGAAAAATAAACCTTCACCAACCTAAAAACACCCTTTGACCCTTCACAAGGCCTCACAAGCCCCCTAAGCCAACTAGGCCAATGGCCAAACTACCTTATAGACCACTAACCATCTCTATAAAACCATAAACATAACCTATTAACACCTTATAAATGTATAAAATGAATATTCAAAGCATATTGAGCTCCTCATCATGTCACACAAGCCACAGTTCTCAAACCTTTATAGGTAATCATGCATGATCAAGCCTACAAGACATAAACTGACCTACATACCACATGAAGGCCATATGAAGGAAAAAATTTATCATATAATACATCAATAAAAATTCAAATTTCATCATACCAAGCTCCATTCAGCCATAAAACATCCACCTAGGATACCTATGCTCCATTTTAGTAACATCACATAGCAATTTGTCATTTATAATGCCTGTTAGACATTAATTAAAATACCTATCATCAATATCCCAATTATTTTCCCATTTTTCATTGAAGGAAACATAAGAAATCCTTCTCCCCCTTTGCCAAAATGACTAAGTGGGCTCACAATGATGAAGCAAAAAATCTAAAATGTTTTCAAATCCAACATCATTAAAGACTCACCTTTTGAATATATAGAATAAATATCCCCCTATGATCTATGAACTGAATCACTCCTTGATTGCTATCAAATAACTTGTTAATCATGAAAAATCATCATATTAGTTTGTAAGCTATCAAGATCCTTAGACCTATCATCAATTTACAAAGCACCATAGCTCCCCTTAGGACCTTGCTCCACTTTAAAGTCTCCCCATTTGTCTACATAACCAATTAACACCTATATAATCTCCAAGAACTACTACCATCAACTCAAACAACAACATGAGTAATAAATCACCATGCAAGATGACTTGCCATCATTCACAAAGCACCATATAGAATAGCATAAGCACTCAAATTACAGAACCATACATGTATCACAATTATAATAGGACAAAATTCTCAACTATAACCAAAAAATTATAACATTATTTGAGATTATATCATAAAATTGCTCAATTTCTCCACTAGGCCTATTTAGACCCCTTATAGCCATATCTGGCCACTACAGACTTCATATCTCTTTACCCTAATAACCTAAATTCATGAAACTTTATATTTTAAGACCAATAACATTCCCACTTATTCATACAAAGAATGAACCTCCAACTCATCCTTATTAGCATACTTCCTTATTTAACCTACTAGCCAATTAGGCCTCTTAGTGAGCTAAAACTTGAATAAAATGAAATATACTCACTTTAATACCAATGTAAAAGTTTATTCAGATACCCATTAGACCATTCAATTACTTTTTAATCTTATAGCCTCCAAATCCAATGTTTTACCACTTTTCCAAACATACCTAAATCACTAGGCCTTCAAAGCAATAGTTGGTCAAAAGTCAACCTCCAATCAGTGTAGACACTTGATCTAAATACAACACCAAGAGACCATAAAAAATCATTTCCATTCCAAATATAAAGCCTCCAAACCTTTGGGAACCATGACTTAATTTACACCACCAAACACATGTTCTTGAGAAGAGAATCCAGTGACCACTCAAAATGCTCCACTTGGCACAAAATCATTCATATACCTATGAAACCACCTATAAAATGTATTAAACACATGTGATAACATTCCTAAGAAAAACCTACTTCATGACACATATTCATTCTTCAATTGACCCTTAAAACTAAGAATTTTGGGCAAATAAAGTCATCATCTATAGCAGGCACCTTGACCAAATGATAAAAATCACACCTAAGCATCTTAAGAGCATCTCTAATCTATCTACCCTTCTTTGACATGAAAAAATAAATAAAAATGAATCACTCATTAGATACCTTCTATCCACGTTAAAACACTCTATGAGATATCTTGGCACTTTCTAGATAGTCATCACTACTAAAAATGGTCAACTCAAACTTTTGACCATCAAACACATATCTAAGCTCATCAAGACCTCAAACCACCGAGGAATGACTCATGCCAATATTTCTCAAGAACTCATACAAAACACTTCTTATTTATCCTTCAAATCACCACTCAATCAAAGCATCAAAATTTGATCAAAAAGACCCTTTAGGACTAGGAGACCTAAACATACCTCTTGAACAAATAATCTTGCTTCCTCACCTATAAGAGTCTCTTTTGAATCATATATAGAGACCTCAAATTCCTCAAGATTGATTTTGAATAGTGTGAATCCTAGAATGGTCCACATCATCTCATATTCTTCTTCCTCTTTGGTCAATATAGTCTTACTCTTCTTCTTTTTCTTCTTTGACTTGCTTGTGACTATCTCTTTTATCTTTAAAATTTTCTCCTCTCTCAGAATTGAATAGGCAACAAGTGAGGATGCCATCATGTCTTGATCTATATTATCAACTGAATTGACCTTTTTAAGGTCTATCAATGACTAATCTGTATAAGAAATATCACCATTTATAGTTGCAAAATGATCCATACTTATCTTAAGGCTATCTTTGTCTTCCTTCTTCAACTTCTCATTATTTTTTATCTCTTCATTGAAAATATGAGTAGATAATGAAAATTATCTAGTAAAAGAAGTAATCTCCATCTTTGAAAACACACAATCATGATCTGTAGACATATCAACTATTACTTTCTTTTCTTCCTTTGGCCTGTATAAGACTTTGTGTTTCCTTTCTTGAAAACTTGGAGCCTGATTGACCTTTTCTTGATTAAGAACCTCCTTTTTATTAAAAAAATTAACAATATGATTAAATCCCTTTCAATTAAAACATACAATCCTTCTTTGATACTAAATTTTTTTGGCTAAGTGACCAATCCTTTGACAATTAAAACATGCTAAATTCTTAGGAGCAAACTCACTTTGCTTTATCTTCTTTGGACAATGATTGGATAAATTTCCCATCTCCAAACACTTGAAGTATTTTATCTCAATCATAGAATTAGGCATATTGATTTTCTCAGCCTTCATCTTGGAATCATTGGCCTTATGACCAAACTCATGACAAATATGATAGTATCCATTAAATTTCAAATGCTTTATGGCAGTAGGCTATCTTACCTTATTGGAGTTAACACCCTTAACTTAGATATTTATTTTTGTAGGTTTGTATTTATCCTCTTCAATTATTTTCTCCTTTGCATGAGAGACTACTAATGGTTTCTCAATGAAACCTAGGCTTATTCTATCACTTGACTTTTGATTCATCAATAGATTATCAAGATCATTTTTTTCTTTTCATACTTGGCAAAAGACTTAGCTTTATTCAAAGCTTTCTCTAATTCATAATTCAAAAACTTTTTTTTTGTAATCAACTTGGAACATTCTTCTTCCTTACCTTTTAGGATTGAAGATATAGACTCCAATTTGGAATTTAAGAACATGATTGCTCCTTCATGATCCTTTTTATCTTCAGTGATCTTAGCCTCAAAAATATGGAATTAAACTTCATTATCTTTTAAATTGGCCTTCAAACCTTTACATACATTTGTTTTAATTTTCAAATCTTCAAGAGAAATTTTTAGTTCACTCTTATAGTTTGGAATGTCTTCTTCATCTTCTTCATTTTATCCAAAATAATTTCCTTTAATATGATATTAAAATCACCTTCATCATCTAATTCGATTTCTATGAAAAGGACTTCATCATCATCCCCTGCTTCATTTTCATTATGACTGTTATCAGATTGACTGTCATCACCTATTTCTAAGTCACTATCATCCATTTTTGTGTATAGACTCCTTTTGTCCTTATAGACCTTCTTTTTGTTATCAAACTTCTTGAATGATCTCTTATTTTTGTCAGACCTAAAATCTTTCTTACCTTCTGCTTGGTGTTCATCCTCATCTTTATTATGCTTGTGAGGACATTTGTTTGTAAAATGACTTACTTCACCATAGTTGAAGAACTTAAAAGGAAGCTTACCTTTTTACTTACTTGATCCAGTCTTCAATTTACTTGAAAACAAATTAATTAAATCATCATTACATATATCATCTAATATTTCATTTTTTCCACGAGATCCCTTAATTGTATCTTATTTTCTTTAGGCTTGTTCTCTGCCTTGAAAGCAAAATCCTTCTTAGGGGTCTTGTCTTCATTTATCCTCATCTCATAAGAAATGAGAAATCTAAAGTACATCCATCTTCATTAGTGTAACATCATGAATTTCCTGAATTGCAAATACCTTAGAGTCAAAAATGTAAGATAGAGATCTTAAGACCTTTTGAACAATAACATCTTCTTTAAGATCTTCTCTAAGACCCTTGATCATATTGACCACATCATCCACTCTATTAAATAAGGATGCCACAAACTCCTCCTTAATTTTGAGACTATCAAACTATCTTCAAATTTTTTTAATTTTGATAGCTCAACCTTTAAGTCTCCTTCATAGATTGTCTTCAACTTAGTCCACATCTCTTTATCTATTTGATAGTGAATGTCCTTTGAAAACTTATTCTCTTATAGACCACTAGAAATAAAATTAATATCCTTTGAATTTCTTTCAAAAAGTTTCTTATCAATTGTACTAGTAAGAATAACATATCCATCAACAACAATTTGCCAAACATCAAATCCTAGAGCCATAATAAAATTTTGCATTCTTGAACTCCAAAAAGCATAGTTAGAACCATTAAACATTGGAGCTTATTTGGAAGAGAAACCACCTTGCATTCCTTGACTTGCCATTGTACCTTATAATCACCTTTCTAGTTATTAAGCCACAAAAGGACCTACTTGATACCAATTGATGGAGGTGCACACCATTAAGAGGGGTGGTGAATCATTGGTTTAACAATATTACAATCTAACTCCCAACTCTTCAAGCTACTTAACCAATCATATTAATATGAAAGATAAATGAATCAAAGAAAAAACATGAATGAAACCATAACACAAATATTAATAGTGGAAACTCTCATGGGGTAGAAAACCCACTCTCAAGTCTTTAAAACAATGGAATATAGTCCTATATGATGATTATAAACAAGATAATTTAGTGAAACACCAACTTCACAAGGAGCACCAAACCCTAAAGATGACAAACACCAACTTACCTAAGATGTTCAACACCAACATAACACATATTAAATGGAAAACTATTGAACTCTGATTGCTTCTCAATCTTATAGTGAAACCCTAAAATAACAAGCTTCTCTAAGTCTACAACTCTATAGAAGTCACCAATCACCAAGCTATCTCTTCAACACAATAAAATAACTCCGCAAATCTTTCACTTATATTTAAATATGCCCTTATAAATATGATAAAAATAATCAATAGAATCAGAAAACTATATTGAGTCTAATGACATTTTTATCTACTCAATTTCATACAAACATTAGACATCAAGACCCCCAATAACCTTCACACAAGGTCTTCAAAAATCAATATAAACTTGCTTGTATAACTTCATTCACACCCAAAAGGAATAAATAATATTGTATATATAACATTCACTATTATGGTCATTCATCTCACTTTAGAATATCTTATAAAGAATTATTCATGTCCCCCAAGGTTAGCCATGATTCTCTACCCAAGCTTTCTATACCATACCATGAACTCATGTCATAAACAGCTCACAAACGAAGCATAACCCCACTTGTGTGACTATATTTGACTAAATAAATATTATTAAAATATTAAAAATGACTAAAAATATATTCAAGATATGCTCAATACTCTTTAATCATTAGGAACACTTGATCTGACAATCTACCATATAAACAAACTCAATAACTAAAAATAGGTTCTTTTTGTTAGCAAAACCATCATGGTCAAATATGAGTCAACCATTAAATCAATTAAATGTGACTAGGAACAATAATAATCTCATTAAAAAATGGCACACATCCCCTACATCAACTTCAAGATCTCAGACCTATTTATATTCACTAATTAGGCCTTCTAATTCTTCTTTTCACTCTTTCTCACTTAAGACACCATTTCCTTCATATCGACTAGTCCATATTAACCTTATATAAATTTGACATAGAAAGATTAATATCACTAAAAAATTTCATGGCTATTTGGGACAAGTCCTGAGCTTCAACAATCAACCATTAGATCATTTAGTCATTCACATAAATCTTCCTCAGAAATAAGAATACTGTTAACAACTCATTTTATGTGGGACCCACACACTGTAAAGAGACCAAAAATACTTTCTATAAATATTTGAGTATTATACAAAATATAATAATCATATTTGATCAACCAATCCATTATGATCCCAAACTATCAAGATCTTATCTATTGGGTCTAAGACTAGGGTTTTTGCACACAAAAACCTGTTTAGTTTCTTAACGATCATTCATAAAGGAAAGGACCTTAATATATGAATTAAATCTTGTATAATATTCTTAAGGAACCTTTAAAACATATTCAAAAGTCTCAACTCCCCATGTAGACCTTGCACATGATAACGAACATAAGAAAGTCCTTCTCGAGCTCACTAGACACCTTTCTATCACCTCTTAAACCTTTTAAACCTAATTTATAAATTTTTAGCTGAAAATATAACCTAAAACCTCATAAAAATTCTTTAAAAAAATTTCCTAATCATCTCTCATGTAAAAACAAATTACACCAACTTGAAAACACCCTTTGACCCTTCATAAGGCCTCACAAGCCCACCTAGGCCACCTAGGCCAATAGCCAAACTACCTTGAAAACCACTAATAATATCTTAAAAACCATAGAAATGAAATATTATCAACTTATACATGTATAACATGCATATTAAAATAATACTAATCTCTTCATCATGTCACATAAGCCATAGTTCTCAAAACCTCATAGGTAGTCATGCATGATCAAGCCTACAAGACATAAATTGACCTACATACCACATGAAGTCCATATTAAGGCAACCATTGAGTGTATAAAACATCATAAACAAGTCAAAAATAATCATACCAAGATCCATTTAGCCATACAACATCCACCTAAGACACCTATGCACATCCTTGAAAATATCACATTGTACTAAGCACACTATGTCACCATGCTCCATTTTACTAACATCATATACCACTTTTTCATTGTTAATGCCTCTTAGACATAAATAAAAAAACCTAGCATCAATATCCCAACAATGATAGATATTGAAATAGGAGAAAATAAGTAATTTTTGTTCACTTGGGTGTTTGATTCAGTTATTTTTGGTATATGCTAGGTGAGGCATGAATGAAGATTGATATTGTATTTATATCAATCCACTTAGATAATACATCACATTAAATCACTTAGGATAACCATAATAATATGTTTCATTTGAAAATTATATGAATTTAGGGAATTATACACTTACGTTGGGATAGGACACTTACATTGACACATGCATCTAACTAAGACACAAGTGTGTAGGTAGTTGGAAAATGGGTACAAGTCCAAAACTTGTAATGATAGAATATAAGAATGTTTATAATATTCTAAGAAAAATCAAAGGATTGGGTCATTAGAATAACATGGTTCAGACTAAGATAATAATTTAGGCACAAATATATAGTGTATGAAAGCCTTTTGGCAATGGGAAATGTCTATAAGTTAAAGGTACATCCATGATATGTATTTTCTAAGTGCATAAGACTAAGGTGTTATATAAATTATAAAAAGTGTCTAAACTTCCCCCCTCCTTAATCTAGTAATGAAATTCATTATTTAAAGGAAAAAAATGCACACCTAGGTGTGTATAACACACCTTGTATTTATTGGAGTCCAACATGAGTTCTTTACTAGTGATTAACCTACAATCAAGAGATACTTAGCATATATAATAACTATATACAATATAAATTTGAAATCATTTTAAATGATTAAATTTTAAATAAAGAAAGGTTTAGGATTACACCAATGTATTAATGCAAATGCCTTACCTTTTTGAAATTTGATTTAAAAGATGTATCATTGTGAATAAATAAAATTGAGATTAGGAAAAAATACAAAAGATATAGAAAGTGCATATATCTAAAGAGATAGATATATTAGAGGAAATTTGTCCCCAACCTTGTAGAAAAGATGAGTTACCACATGGTAGTTAATATTAAATCAATTTTACAACCCAATCATACTTATAACCTAGTGAATGTGAGTGAACAAAGTCAAATGAAACTATGTAATTGGTGAGGATGGATGATTTAATCAACTCAAAACTGTAAACTTATAAATTTTTAGTGATTTAATCACCTCAAACATACAAAAACATGAACCAACTACTATATTATATTAGCTCAATGCAGTCAGTAAAAGTCCAACCTTGTGGGTGATGTTAGTCCTTGAAAGTGTTTGAAATATAAAACTTATTTTATTTTAAAATATTAGGCTCATGTTGATTAAAATATTCAAATTAGGTATGTCTCATGTTAAAATGTATAACAATAGTACTAATGTATAAAATTCTACCACAACTATGCATTTGAATCATATAACTATGTAATTTGGGTAATTTGAAACTATATAAGTGTGGAGAACATGTTTCATAAATATTCCCCCACTATAATTTGGGTATACTAACTGGTGTAAGTGCCAATTTGGTGTACATGTTTCTAAAACATGCCCCCACTATAATATGGGTACATTGAATAGTAAATAAATTTGGAATTCTTTTAATAAAACATTCCCCCACTAAATTTTAAACTATGAAAAATGTGGAGAAAATGTTTCCATAACATTCCCCCACTATAATCTAAATCTATGAAGTGATGTGGAAGTCATGCCTCTATGGCATGCCCCCACTGATATGCCCTCATTTTAAGGTTAAGGGAAGTAGAAATGGGTAGTTACCTTAGCTTAAAAGGGTAATATAACCATGTATTATATTAAATTACCATGTATCATATAGAAGGAACATTCTTAGGTAGATATATATATCATAAAAGCATAAATAATGTGATCACACCAAGTCCTAATATGCATGATGTGAATCATGGAAATATTTATCTAGTATAAGTGCAAGATCAAAAATTAATATAAAACACACATAAGAGTTTTGAAAATCAAATCAAAATACAATGACCCAATGATACCTCAAATAAGGGGCATGTTCAAATGCAACATAATCAAAGGGACATGAATTAGTAAAATTCCCACAAATAAAGAATGACATATTAAAATATCAACATATAATAAAAAATGAAATATTCAAATGTCAAAAATTCAAATAATGGCATGGGCGTCATAAATAATAAATTATATTCAAATGTTCAAATAAGCAAAACAAAGACAAGGAAAGACACTCAAAGAAGTGCATAAATAAAATTACAAT
>JARHVA010004599.1:210000-212500 GCA_037957365.1 Torreya grandis
CAGCCTTGTGAAGGTCAAGAGAAGGGCCTTGGAAAATGAAGAGATTGGTTCAAGAGAAGACACCAAGTACACAAGTGAATGTGTAAGAAAGAGGAAAGAATTTGCTGCTATTGATAAAGAAGAAGAGATGCATTGGTTAATGCATAAGGAAGGTGTTGAAGAACCCATACAAGTAAGAGAAGAGATGGAAGATGAAGATGACTTCCATGATGCCATTGAATGCCAAGAAGAGGCAAGAGAACATCCAAGCATAAAGGAAGAGAAAGATTTCTCCATAGACCAAGCTATCAAAGAGGTAAATGAAGTGTTAAGACCTAATTTTTATTGTTATTGTGAGCATGAAGTTGCTAATGTACAGGTACAAGAGTTAAGGAAGATGATAGAGCCCTCAAAAAGAGAATTTAAGCATGGGTATGTGATGCCTAAATGGTGGAAGAAGCAAACTCCCAAGCAAGAGGAGGTGTTGGTACAAGAGCAGGGATGCAAGATGCCTACATGGCTTGAGAAGAGAAATGGTAAGAAGGAGAAACAAGTATGGGTGCCTAAGAAGGCAAAGAAAGAAGATGTGAGTGTTGAAGAAACAACACTAAGAAGTCAATGGAAGAAGATTGAAGGTGATTCCAGCAGCCAAGAGAATGAAGGTAAGAAAGAAAACTTCTCAAAGAATAATGAGGTTGAGCATGAGGATACAAGGATGATAGGTAAGTTAATTGCTTGCAGTGAAAGGGATAATGATTTTTTTGAATCATTTAATGATATTTTTATGGAAAATGAGGAATGGAAAGTGGCTATGTGGACTAATATGCAGCAAGGAGAGAATTCCAAGAGGATGGATGATGAAAGTGGAGATGTGAAATCAGTTCACATGATTGAAAAGAGTAAGGAAACACAAGGTAATATTGATTCAATTGTATTTGATGAGTATATTGAAAATGTTGGTTTTCATAAAGATAGCTCAAGAAAGGATGAGATGAAGAGTGAGGCTAGTGAAAGACAAGTAATCCTTGTGAGTGATCAGCCCAAATTTGATGAAGATGGTGAGATAGATGAGATCTCACTAAAGGAAGAGTTGAAGATGTTGGAGGAGCTATTTGGTTATTCAAGAGAGATGAATGAAGGTACAAGCCATGATGAGAAAACCGTTGGGAAGAGTGGAACAAGACAAGAGCAAAGCAAAGAGGCAAGGACAATTTTGATCAAGGAGCAAAAATGTGAAGGTAGCTAAGAGGCTTCATGGCCTAAAGATTTTGATTCTAAGGTGGCTTTGAATGTTTTGTATGCAGGTATGAATGTTGCTAAAGTGAATGACATACATGAGTCATTGGAGAAGCTCATGAAACAAGAAGAACAAAAAGAAGATCTAGAAGATATGTATGAAGATGAAGAAGCATGGAAATGGGAGATGGTAGCTGAGAAAGAGATGAGAAGAATAACATACCAGAAAAGTAAGAAGAGCAAAATGAAAGATAAAGACTATTCTAAACAAAGACAAGCATTGGTATTGGCAACAAGACCTTGGAATCTAGGCATATAGTAAAGACTAAAACATTGAGGAGCTATCCCATTTGAACTAAGGTTCAAATTGTTTCTAGAGGGAGATTATGATGCAGGAGCATCTACAATAGCTTCTTGGAGGACTAGATGAGATCATCAAACATGCAAATTCAAATGATATTCTAGTGTGAAATTTCAAAATCTTGTTTTCCCTCCAAATTGTATTAGATTTCAAAATTTTACCTTGAGAATAAATGTAATTGTCAAAATTGAAAAGTGAAAAGGTAAAAAGTGATTGTTGGGCTGTTGAGGAAATAAGGGAGAAATGGTTGAAAATATTTTCAACCTTAGTATATTGTTAAAGATTAAAAATAGTATTTTGTTTTGCCTTAAGCCCAAATTGGGCATAGAAGTTAGAGGGGAGGCTCTTCAAAAGAGTAAAAGAGAGAATTTAGTAAAGAGAGAGGATGAGAGGGATGTAGAGGAGAAGAAGGATAGAGAAGAAAGGTCCTCTCATACAAGGAAAGAGAATAAAATGAAGAAAAGAGAGGAGAAATAGTGAGGGAGGACCTCACTCAAAAGATGTTCAAGTTAAAGAGAAGGAGCAGATTTGATGTAAAGTCAAGAATGTGTGAAGGAGTAGACAAGGCTTTGAAAAGACATGGAACATTGAAACTGGATCTTGTATTGAATTGTAAGTCTTCTATTTGATCTAAGAAAGAATGAATGTTTTGTTTCATATATGGTTTCTTTATGGAATTCTGGTGATAGGCCTGCGTATGTATGTGTATGATGGTACTTTATAGAATATTGAGAAATAATGGTTATTTTTCATGTTGAGAATAATTTAAAATTGGTATTATGTGACCAAGAGGTCTTAAAGAGCTTTGAATGCTATAAAAAGCCTAAACAGGGTATTCAGGCATATAGACCTACAACCCACTGTCCCAGGTAAAACCCACGTATAAATTTTTGAATGAAGATTATAATGGTATGAAGATAGGTC
>JARHVA010004599.1:217500-330000 GCA_037957365.1 Torreya grandis
ATAGGATAATGTTCCTAATTGATTTTAGACATCTTGGGTGCTAGGAGGGGAAGCTTAATGTGTTTAATAGGCACACCTCACAATACAGGGATATGCTAGGTTTCATGTAAAATAATATAAGTATAAAATGAATAATTACAAAAATTTAAAACCCTATCTAACTAAAAACTCTATTATTAAAAAAATGGAATTCATTTAAATAATGTTTACCAAATGTTTTACCTTAAAATATAGATATGGGGAATCTAGGATTAAAGCGGTAGAGATAGCTTAGGGCATAATGATGGTAGACTATCTTTAAATCAGACCAATTTTTTATAAAACTCAAATAAAACATATACTAAATTTATTATGTTGAGATGATAAAGATATAAAGTACACCTATGATAAATAAAAAAAGATACACAACTGATTTTGATGATAATATAGATCTAGATCTAGAAGAAGAATAAATTGGATTGCGTATATATTTTGGAACAATCAATTGGTTTTGGAAAATTTACCTTTGTAGCTTTAAAAAATTACTTTGACCTAGGATGGTTATGTTAATGCTACAATCTAGATCAAACATAGGTGTCTAGTATGGAATACCTACTAAAATTAGGTGTGACCACTTGGATGCTTCTGGATTCTATGTCACCTTCACTTGGGTGCATTCATATCTATGTCATGGACTATTGCTCCTTGTCAAATAAAAAAAACCTAGTTCTTCATCTTCATAGTGGCTATGGGAAAAATGAGTTCGTTAGAACATGGTGATAAGATGCCCAAAATAACCCTATGTTAATAAATGCTACTTACATATCCAATACTCTAAAGAGGGCCTCAGACATATGTAGTTATCCCCTACATATTGTCTCATATGTGAATTTTTTGATGTTTGATAATTAATTACAATAGTGACCTATCTTTTAACTTTGTAAATGTGTCTCATATAATGATCCTTTAGTAATTCAAACCTATATATGTGATTTAATTATGATTGATATGGAAAAATGATAAAATATTTAAGATTTCCTCACTTAATTATTTGACTGAATGCTTTTTGGTTTGTATTTATACCAATCCCTTAGGATAATATCTCACATTAAATAACTTAATATGACTATAGGCACATGTTTCATTTACAAATTGGATGAATTTAGGGAACTGGACACTTGTGTTGGGATAGGAAACTTGGATCGAGACATGCTTCTGACTAGGATGCAAGTGTCCAGGTAGTTATAAAATTAGTGTAGGTCTAATTTTTTTAGAGATATAATATAATAAGGTTTATAACATTTTGGCTAAGATATAAGGCCTAGGTCATTAGAATAACATTTCTCAAACTAAAAGATAATAATTTAGGCACACAGAGGTGGCGTATGTGATATTTTAGTAGCAACAAAGCTCTAGGAGATGAAGGTACATCCATGATATGTATTTTCAAGTGTATAAGACTGAGTTGACATATAATTCATAAATAGTGTATGCAATAGATAATATGTAAAAATCTCTCAAAAATTACTAAGAGATGACCCCACCATTTTCACCATGAACTCCTTAGGATGTGCACTTAAGGATATTTAAGCACCATGAGTCCTAGAAGAGACATAATTAATAGCACATAAAGATAAAAAATACTAGTGTTTACATATTACCACATGAATTTCATCATGTGTCAAAATAATAGAATGTGGGATGGTGCTTTTGGAATGGCACATAGCATGAAAACACAAATGAAATCCTAATAAATGAAAGGAAATAAAATTAAATATGTACCTTCACTTACATTTACAAGTATAGATATAATGCTACATGTGACATAAATGATATAAGGTGTTTATCTAGAAGTGTGATGGGTAGACCTAAAAGATAAGAGAAAACTCAAAAATTTTACTATTTTTTTCATTAGTACCATAAAATTCCTTACTTCAACAAGATTATAGCACTTCTTTTAGATCATAAAAAGGAGATATGAAAACAAATATATGATAAAAATGAAAATTTTGGAGGATAATATAAGAAAAATTTTAATTTTGGATTGGTAAATATAAACACTATAAATGGTAAATCATTTGGTCATTTAGTATTTTGAGAATATAGAGAGCTCTAGATGATCATTTATAGAGTGGTGAGAGATGATGGATAGATGAAAATGAGGTAGACATGGAGGATATTTATAGGGATGTGTCATAGGAATCATTGAGGTAGGTGATGTAAGTAATGTCAAAATGGGTAGATAAATTATATGTAGGAAATGTACATGCCAAGGAAAATCCATGTAGTGAAAATTTTCTCAACAAGTGTCAAAATGTAGGTAATTTTTTGATAGGAAAAGTTTAGGAGATAAATTATTTATTTATAAACCTTGGTTATTTTTATGGCCATAGAAAAAAAATCCACTGCATGATAACTATATTGGCCATGCCAACAAATTTATGTAATGGGAGATCTCAAACAAGTCCAATATATAGGAAAATTATAAATATAATTAGTCTATGGAATGCCATTGTAATGATTGATATTGTGTTAGATGGATGATATATTAAAAATGAACATAAAATGGCCAATACATTATATATATAGCTAATAACATAGTAAATGAAATACATGGTTGATATCATATATGTATTGACAATATAGTTGGAATGTTTAGAATCTGACTAATACCATATACTTATATCTCAGCAATGGAAAAGGGAATGAACTTTATGGGTGGTATCATTAAAATATGGGTGATATAGTTGGGTGGGAATTACATGGCTGATATAAAAAAAAAATTAAATGGATGATACAGTGATGTAGAACTATAATGGCTGATACAATAGAAAATATTAACCATTTTTGAATATTTTTCTATTTCGATTCAAATTTTAAGTTGATTTGAACTTTTATGATTAATTATTGATTGGGTGTTATTGTTTGTAATTTTTTAGAGATGACCGTGAATATGGAATATAGTATACATGAGCTGGATACTTTATTTATTGCATAAATTATTATATGAGAACAATTCTTGATTGATCGACATGTGGTTTAGGGGGATTATGGGGATGTGTAAAATTCCCTTGATAAATAATGTTGTAACTATGTTTCTAGCCTATTGGGAGAGTATTAAAGACACATTCACATGAGGTAAATGGGGACATAGTGGAGGTATCCACCACACTAGAGGATGTCCATGTGATTATGGGACTACCATTCTAGGGAAAACCCATGATTTATGATGCACATGAGCCGATTACAAAGTATCAAGAGTTATCATGGTGGGATATAGAGCTTTGTTAATATGATCAAGGTAAGTTAATCAATAAATTTTTCTTTGTATATGTAATAATTATTATAAAAAGTGTCATAAGTTAGATGGTGATGTGATTTTATATATTATATCTTTGTGATGATATGCTTTAGATCATGGTAACATGCATGATATGAGAGTGAACACATGAGTGTAACTAGTTCATGATTCTTATTACATATTGAGTTAAAGATAATAGATGAAGGGACCCATTAGGATGTTTATATGATTGATATATGAACCATTATATATGTAGTAGCTAATGAGGCTACCATACTAGATAAAGGATTACCTACCTTGACTAAGGAGATGGGAACATGAACACAAGGTGAAGCACATCCTAACACAATCAACTTTGGAGACTACAAGGAGGTATGAGATAGTATCGATATTAAGATATAGGAATATGGATTCATGGGATACATATCCATCCATAGTATGGAAATAGGGGTGAGAAGTGTTCATTGACCACTACACATAGTGGTTAGAGCCTGACTTGTGTGGCTAGGTTTTGAGTCAATATTTTTAGCCACACCTAGCAATGACATAATATATCCCACCCTATTGGTTGAAACACTCTAGAGATCTATGAGGAACATGGAAACAAGAACCACCAATAAATGTGCTAAATTTGATACCTCATCATGTTCATTAGGGTAAGTGGAGATGATAGCAGCGGTGACTACTATAGTAGGAAGAGTAATAGCCAAAGGATGATTATGATGTACCCATGATGGATACTACCCTAATTATACTTGATATATGGGTCACTTGATGATGAAAAAGGTCATTTTGTTATCATGTCTTAGTGTTGAAACAACAAAGATGAGTGAGAGTTCTTAGGAGCCTAAAATAAAAGGAAGAGTTTTTTATTTTTGGTAAGGAAAATGGGGATATCATCTATGAGAGACACCCATAAATAGGTATAAATAATTATTATTATTTTTCTATCACTTTATTTTCTAGTGATAAATTACTTGTAATTTTGATATATATTAGGGTTTGATGTTAATTTGTTTCAATTTTGTAGATACTAATATAGAGATGACACAATAGGGATCCATTATTGAGGAGACTCAACATGAGATCCTATATGAATTCCTATTAGAGACTTATATAAAAATTATACTAAATCCTATAGTACCATCTTTGGGGGAGCATAGTGATTGGCTTAGGATAATTGAAGCTACTACATGGGAGCTAAAATGATGAGAACAATAAATTACTACTGTATCTCTTGTTATGATGAGAGGAGATTGTATATCTTGGTAGAAAGTGGCTATGAATTAGGTTTCTTTTGCCACCAAGAAAGGAAAACATGCCACTAATATTATTATGAGAACTAAAGAATAAACATGACTTACTTATTAGATCATAGAATTATACATACAAATATTTCATGTTGAGGTACATATGGAGGGATTGTGGTCTATGACCATAAGCATGGACTGATCCATTAAATATTATAGGTATGTATCTTTGTTAGTGAGCATGGTCCCCCATATACCTAGAGATAAAGGTGAATTATAACAATAGATTTGGGCATATATGATGGTATTTTTATGTAGATTTTTTTGACACGTGTATATATATCATTATATATTAATCTTGGTTTGTTGCATGGGTTTCAAATGTTGAAATATCACATGTTTGTTGGAGATTTATCAATGATGTCATGGTGATGTTATGGAAGTGTCTAAGTGAGTATATGTAGTACCTTGATAGTCTAAGTAACAATGATAAAGTGTGCAATGTGTTTGTCTTAGTATATTTGAAGTATGTTTGGTTGATCTTTAATTTTGGCATGGTTAGAGATGTTTAGGGATAATTATGGTGATTTGAGGACATGTAAGGGGTCCTATCAGAGGTCAAGAATGATTGGAAGGATTGTGTGCATGGGTGGAATTCATTTGGTTCTTCATTATGTTGATGTAGTCATAATTTTCTCTACGATAGATAAATCTAAGGAGGAATTTTAATGTCATTATATATCACATGTGTGAGAGTTCCAAGAGTTGATTGATATATGGTTGGATTATCTTATGTGAGGAGATCATATTGTAAAAATTTTATATCATTAAATTTAGCATAGAAAAAGACATGTGGGTACAAAGTTGGTCCATTAGACATAAGTTCACTAAGTTTCAACACTTAACCAAATTTGTAAAAAATATCTAACAGTCCACATTTTAGCACATCAAAAATCAATAGTGTGAAATGAATATAAGATAAAATATGTTATTCTTATAAATATAATAAAGATTTGAGTAAGTATTTTCATGATGTCATATCTCACACGTGTGGATGTTTTAGGATAAAATGGTCATATGGGTTTATTCAGTATTTTGCCTAGTTTCTATGGTTCAAATTTGAGAAGATGCAAGTGAGTGAGGTAAAAGATATATCTATGTAAAATTGGCCTTACAAGTAGATTGAAATGGTCCCCATACTTATTCATTTATGTATGATGTCAAATATTAGGACCAAATGAAGATTCAATATTTTTTAGGAGTTAATACACCTATATATATGGTATGTAGTAAGTTAAATGGGTCAAAGTGTTTGATGTTTAAACTAGGTAAAGATTGAGCTCCTTACAAAAATATAAATGAAACATGTTTGTTCCAAGGACTCATTTCTTCTTCGGAATTTGTAAAATATTTAGGACTCTTAGGTTTTATGTCAATTTTTATAATTTTATTTTGGTTCTTAAGGGCTAAAAGATCCTCAATTTCCTTCTCTTTCTTGGTGACACAAAGACTAGGCATCTTGTAATCAGGTGACTTAGCCCAATGAAGCTATCGAGGGTTATATGATTTTCAAGAGAATGTTATAAATTATTATCAACCAAATTCTCCTCTTTAGTCTCCCATACCACATGTACATAAAAGTAAAGGGTGATGGGGTGAGGACAAGATGAACTAGTTGGTAGATGTGGCACATATAAATCAACGTCAAATTGATAATGAATTATAGGGGATCCTTTTGAGAGTTATTTAATAAGGGAAGGTAGACCTTGGGGTAAAATAGCTTGGTTTTCTTCCTTATATTTAACAATCTCTTCATTTAAATTTGATTTATATTTATCTTGAGGAATCTCTTGATGAAGGTTAGATGTGGTGTATTTAAGCATAGGATCTTCTTTTGGCTCTAAACATTCCATCACATCTTAACTCACTAATTTCAATCTCAACTCTAATTACTCAATTTGATGGGATAGGTTCTCTTATAAAATTATCTCTTGAAGTTTATAGGCATCTTCATGAGGATAAAGAGTACAAGAGGGCTGATATGGAAAATAAGAGGTCTCTTGAGGAAGGGTGGGAGGGGCTTGCATAGGATCAAGCTCTTTCTCAACTTCACACTCTTTATCTAAGATTTTATCCCCTTTATTTTCCCATGATTCAACTATATTATTCTATTTTAAGGTGTTAATATTAGGATTCTCTTCTTGATATTGTGATGTAATTTGATGAGTGGATGAATTGCTCAAGAAACTTGGGATCTTTTTAGGCTTGGATTCTTCACCTTTTCTCCAACTTGGAATTTAAAATCTAGGAGTTCCTTCTTGAGAGTAAGTGAGCATGAGAGAGGGAAATGACAGACTAGATTCCACTTCCCTTGCTGATAAGATATACTAATTCATATTCTCATTGGCTAAATCAATCTACATCTCAAGGTTTGCTTTAAAAACAAGGCTTGCCTTTCCAACTGTCTCTTCTAGCTAATTGGGAAAGAGATTAATTTGATAAGCTTGATTGGGTTCATGAGTAAGAATCATGTAAGATTGATAAAAATTTAGGGAAGTGGATATGGGGGTTTATATATTTGTTGAGGTTTCTTTTCATGAATTCTTAGCTTATCCTCTAAGGATGAAACAAGGCCACTCACATCTAACATCTAATTTGTGAGCCTTTTCCAATTTGCTCTCTCAATGGGGGCCCACTCTCTCTTAACCATCTCCAATGAATTTATCACATTATGAAAGAGATGAGTAGGAACATCTTGGCCTTGTCCCCTTTGTATGTTAGGCTATATCATGTACCTCTCAAAGCCTAAGATAGTTTTCTTGAAACTTGAAATAGATTGAGTTGAGAAGTGGATAGGTTGACTAGGACAAACAAGATATTGTAGAGGCTGATTATAGGGCTGATAAAACTCATAACAAGGCTGATAAATATCATGTTGAGTTGATAAGGATAATAATAAGGCTGATATGGAATTCTATAGGCTTGAGATGCCTCATCAACTTGTGTAAAATAATACTCAACACCAAAACTAGCCATGGGATGTCATTATGATTCAAGAACATAAGGAATGATTATCAAAAATATTCAAAAGGATTACCTAGGCTACTTGACCAGAAAATATAATATTGAAGTTACCATTTATGTTAAGATAGATGCCTCTAAATGCTGATGTGTTGAAAGAAAACACCAAAAATATTTCAACTTCTTGGAATAATTGTCCCACCAGGGATGCCAAAAATTATTGTCACTTGGATTTCCACCCTATAAGGAGATGTCTCATCTCTCCTCATCCAAGTGGCATAATTGAAACACTTCTAGGCTTTGGGTATCCTAAGAATAAGGTGAATCTCTAGATAGGGCTAGCTCCCTTGATATACCACTTTTAGATCACTATTACACCTATGTACGCAAGGAAAAGGGAAAGAAAATTGAAAGTAAACTATCTTAAAGGTGTTGATACACCAATTTGATTGATGGATACCAACTAGCTGTATGTCACACATGAGACCAAGAGACTAACTAGGCATACACTTTTGTAATCTAAATATTCTCACATCAATATTTCATTATGAGGTTGTGATGAATGTTTAGTCTAGGAAGACTAGATAAGAGACCTAGAATGGAAGTATTTGAATAGACAAACCAACTCAACATTGACACTTCATAGAATACTTTTCATGACTTGAAATAATAAGCTTTCAAGCTCTAAATAGTTGAGAGAATAAGACAAAAATAATAAGTAAATAATATTCATCACTAAGTAAGATCAATAACTGAAATTAACATGTTATTAATGGTAATAAAATAGGTAAAATTAATAGTATTTTATTTATCCATGGTATGAAAATAAGCAGGACTTTGCCATACTCAAGTGGAAAATGCTTATAATATCCAAAATGGGTAATTCTTATAGAACTTGAGAGAGAAGATAAGAAAGATTTTCAAAGGTCATAAGGGCACATGTAATGCTAAGAAGAGGAGTTACAAGTGTATAATGAGAGAATGTGAAACTAATAATGCAATTTTAGGAAACACAACTATCAATCCAAGGCATGAAACTCTTACAATGTGGCGTGACACTCCTTTTGTTGGTTAAAAAAACTACCTTCCTCATTTGGGATTCTTAGATGCCTCATAACTAACTAGGGGTAGGTCTAGAAATTGTATTTACGAGGAAGGGTTGCATAAATTATTATATATATATTGGTTTTATTCATAATCACCTTAATTCCTCTAAAAATGAGTCATCAATGCCCACAGTTAAAGAAAATTCCTCTTTTAAAGACCTTGTAGACTTGGGTTCCAAAATGGCTTTAGTTTCTCATGAAAATACATAAAAGGTAGTGAATGACATATTTTAATACCATCCATGGAATTAGAGGAATTAGGAACACCTTAAAAATACTCTGACTTAAAGTTTTCACCCTTCTCACTATCATGTTCACTATGCTAGTTCTCACTATCTAGGATAGAACTGCTTGTAAGAACATTTAAGAGTTTTGATGAAACATTAAATGACCATATTGATTTAGGATAAGTCTATAGCTTCCTCCCAAGGTTGATTTCAACTCTTTAAACCTTATAGAACTTGCATAATGCATAGAATAGTTGGAGAGTAATTTTGTACCCTGTCCATATAGATAGGGTTCAATTTTATACCTTGTTTGTATGGATGAAAAGGTCTTTCTATAAAATTATGATATAGTGAACTATAAGTGGTTAGGAGAAACATTGGTAGTCAAAGGTAACCATCAATGGATATAAAAATATCTATGATTAAGGCAAACTATCAGTGGTTGGGGAAACTATTGGTGGTTGTATATATTAGTCTGGGAATGATTAAAACTGAAAGTACATATTGAAAATTTGGTCAAGAGGTGATTTGGTTATGAGGTTAGTAGGTGGAAACAAGGTATTGGTAACTCTATTGGATCCAAAAATATTATAAATAGTATAGATTAAATAAAATAAGCATAAGTTACCTAAAACTTAGTGGAGGAATCTTGGAGTGATTTAGTTAGAGTAATGGTACTTTGGGCTTTTGAAGGAAATTTTGATAGAGTTTCAAGTTGTCAATGATACTATTGAATTATTGGAGGATGTTAGATAGATAAAAACTAACTTGAATGTAACTTTATTGATGTTAAATCCCTTTGCTCTTCTTCCCTTCTCATTTTTATAAGCAAAAGTTGATAAAATCAAAGAGGGGAAAGTTAATATTTTGATGGAGGATAAAGTTGACATTTATGAATCTACTAATCTCAAACAAGAGCTGACATGCTTTAAATTTGGTTAAAGTATAATAAGGGACCTAACCATTAACAATTAGGATAATAATCATTAGTTACCCCAACCATCAGTAGTTCATAGGCTAAGGGAAAATTTTGTAAAAAAAGGTGAAAAGAGGTGATTTAAATGATAAGAAAAAATGGGTTTGGTAAAGTTAGGCTCATAAATGGGCATAGTTATAATTATAAAGGTGGGGTGACATTAAAAACTATCATGTGCAATTTTTAAGTGTCTATATTTTGCCCCTTTTGTTGTATAGCTTGGAAAAGCTATAAAATGAAATTAGGAGGATAGTTAAGGTCTAGGTCTAGTTGCCCCAAGTCATGGGAGGAGGTATTCCCCCTCAAAATAGGAAATGATTGAGGTTGAAAGGAAATTAGGTCATGGTTTTATAGGTAAAACAAGGTGGTTAAGTTATTTAAGGAGACGTGAGCTCATATAAAAAGTGTAATATCAATTATCATCTAATAAATAAATTTGTCAAAGTTATAAAAATAAGGTTAGGGTCTAGAAATATAAGAGAGGCTAACCAGTCTATAATGTTGGTCATGGCTAATCAAGTTATCCCTTTCAAGTTATCTAGGCAAAATTGGGTAGGATATAGGTATCTAGGTAAGGAAGTGTTCTTGAAATATAACACAAGGAGTTTGGTCATGCATGATGTGGTGTAAATTTTGAATGGGAAACTTGGAAAAATAGGTTCGCATGATCAAAGAATAACAAAAATTTATTGCAAAATATGCAAAAATATCTGGTCAAAAGCAAATAACATTGAAGAGGATGAGGTAGGGTAGAAAGGGTAGGGTTAGGGTGGAGAAATGGCCAAGCTAACTCTGACTGCACAAGGCAAGTGAATGCTACCTACATAGTTCCTAGGATATTGCATCCCAAAAAAGAACTTCAGGCCATATTTAGCTTAAGGTAAAAGTTAAAATGTTTGTTTGGTGCAAGGTTGGTAGAGAAAGGGTGATCTCTAAAGGTAAAATAGTGGAGGGAGAATAGGCTACTCCCTGATAGGGGGTTGAGGTGAGAAAAAGATCCCAAGGCAAAGGAACTAGGTAGAAAAGAGAGATTTAATAGGGATGATTATGAATTTAGACATGCCCCTAGAGTTGTTAGTGGTTATGGGTGAAGAGGTTAAGTTAAAGGTGGTGTTCTACGTAGAATGTTGGGTTGATGTTGATTTATATTGATTGATAAGTTGGTTATGGTTGATTGAAATTTGTAAGATAAATAGTTGATTTAGTTTGCTTGCTTGGTTAGGTTGGGTGCTTGGTTTGTTGGGTAATGTAAGAGGGAAAAGTTGTGACCTTGTTCCCAAAGGTAATGTCATAAGGTATATATAAAATAATTAGGTAGCCTTAGTTAAGGTTAAGGTTAGGTGGATCATGGGTTAGGTCTTATTATTTGGAGGTTGATCTAGTCAAATTTGAAGTGGAATAGGTTGTTTGGGTTGATAGGTCGATTTATAGGTTTATATATTGATAAGGTGATAATTAGGTTGGTTGGTTTGTTTGGTACAAGTTGATAAGGTTGGTTGAGTTGAGATTGATCTATTAGAAGGTGAAGCAGAGAAGGTTAGTTTATGATTGATGTTTATGAGATATAGACTCAACAACTATAGGCCCATGATGTTTTTAGAAGATGGCTATAATATGATGTAATGTAAATAAGATGCTAATTAGATAGTGTAAACTATGGTTTTTTCATACAAAATTGATGATATGTTTGTTCATGATCATGAATATGTGATAGATGGTTTTTGATGATGTCATTTATGATTAGATTATAGTTTATAGATTGGAAAATGGTTATGTGATAGATGATGTAAGTACTATGTATTGATAATATTGTTCATAGGTAGATAATGTGATAATGTGGTTCATAGAGAGGTTTTTATATGATGATGCCTCAAAAGTTTCAAAGGGATGATGTTGATGATCTTTAATGAGGATAATATGATGTTATGATGTGATTTTTTATGATTTATGGTTGTTGATTCTATGATTGCATTGATGATAATGATGTTTAAATGTTCCAATATGATACATGATATGGGGATATGATGAAAGCACATAAATTAGGTTTAGAGAACCTGCTTAGTGTGGAAAAGAGAGAAGAATCATGAGACATATGTCCACATGAACTATGAATAGAGGGTAAAGAAAAGGCATGATGTTTTTGGTTGGAAAATAACTAACAAGAATAAACCATACTTAGATTGACTTAGTGGAAATAAACCTTTTGAATGCTTTGCAAGAGCTTGATCTTATTGAAAGAGAAGGTACCTTGATCACTTTGCATCAAGTAAGCTCATAGTCCCTTGATTCTAAAGAGGGTGTGAAGGGAAAGAAGGTGATAGGTAGATGGGTGAATGGGAAATAGGTGAGATGAAACATGATGTGTGTTATTTTCCCCCTTATATAGGTGACCAAAGAACTTTAGTAGGAAATTCCATGACTTAATATAACGTGTAGACTGATTGATGTAGGAATTCTACTTATGACATGTAAAAAAATTGATTGTAGTATAATGGGATAATGTGTAGACTGATTGATGTGGGAAGTCTACAAATAACACATATATGAGCTAAATGTGGCTTATTTAATTTGATTTGGGCATATGGTTGTTTTTTTATTTTATTTCTTTAATAAGTTTGTTGAAGTTGATTGATGCAGGAAGCTTAATATGATTATTTCTTAGCTATCCTTCAAGGGAGTGGTCTAAAATTGGATTTTTATAACTATCCTTTAAGGGAGTAGTCTATTTTTAGGAAACTATTAATTTTGGGCAACTATCCTTTAAAGAAGTAGTCTACAATGCTATAAATAAATGATTTTAAATGTGAGTTCAGACATGGACAAGTCTATTTAGGCTTAAAGGTCAACCTATATGGAGGAAATATTTTATCACAAAGGTTTATTGGTAAATGAAAGGATGGTTTGAGAAACAACCAACCATGGGATTTCATATATCAAGAGATGATTACTATCCATGAGAACCATGTTATGGGTAGAGTTGGGGTACCCATACTTAGAATTAAGTTTTATATATGATAGATGAATCACATGGTTCTAAGATGTAATCAATTATTCCCAAAAATATAAGGTAAAGGTAGGTGAGAGGAGGGAAAGTGTGTCATGAATCAAGGGATGAGCTTAAGTTAGACATAAAAATGAGTTTGATCTTTTTTAACAATGGAAAGGACATAGATGTAAAGTGTTAATAGGCTCAGATTTTGGTTTAACTTCAAGAGAAGACAAATGGTAAGCTTTTAATCCATACTTATGGGTTATAATATAGGTTCCTAACCAATTAAAATCAAACTTGCCTTTTTTTTCTTTTCTCCATATTAGTTACATGTGGGTTTGATGTTAGGAGAGAATATGCCCCCAGTTATTTTTTAATACTTGATTAGAGATGAAAGATATTTATATTGACAAAAAGGTAAGGTTGGTTAGATGATATTTTGTTGGAGAAGTTTAATATCTAATGGTTGGTGTCCAAATGGGTTAGTGTAATTTGGTATACCACTTGGTTCAAGTTTGGTTGATAAGGTTTGTTGGTTCAATAAGTTTGATAGGTTAGGTAAGTTTGGTTGGTGGTTACTAGTTAGATTTGGTAAGGTTGATGAGTTGGATAAGGTTGGTAAGGTTTATAGATTGATAGGTTGAGAGATCATTTGGTAGGTTTGTTTAGGTAAGGTTGATAAGGTTGGCTGGGATGATAAGCTAGGTTGCGGTAATTGATATGGTAGATATTGATAGGTTTTTGGTGGGGTATGATGACAACCAAACGGTTGATAGGTTATTGGTTAGTTATAAATGAGATTTGTTTGATTGTTAAGTTGGTAAGGTAGAGAAGGGTAGTCTCTAAATCTTTCAAGGTTGGTTGGTTGACAAGTTTGGTTGATGGGTTGAGGTAAAAATGCCAAGGGTTAATTTGGTTGATTGTTAAGGTATGGTTTGGGTTGATAAATGGTCAAACCCTTATAGAGAAAAATTTCCTCTAGCTTTCTCTTTCTATGGATGGTTAAAGATGGGGAAATGATCTTGAGGTGAGTTTTGGTCAATAATAAGGTTTAAAATTAGTGAAAGTGTTAGTGGTTAGTGATTAGTAGGCTAGTATATTAGTGGTTAGTTGGGTCAAGTGTGTAGGTGGTGGTTTGGGTGGCATTTCTTCCATTATACTAAGGTTATAAAAATGTTTTTAGTCTTGATTTAGGATATGGTTGATGGGTTTGATGGGATGAACTTGGTTTGGGTTATTAAATAGGTTGGTTATGGTTATGTTCAAAGGGGTTTTGATCATGGTTGATTGATTTAGTGTAGAGTTTGATTTGATTGGTTGAGAGAGATAATAAAAATGGTTGGGTTGGTTTTATTTTTTGGGTTGGTTTGATTATTTGGTGAGGTAAGGTTGGGTGAATAGTTATAGGTGAGATTGAGTTGATGGTAAGTTTGGTTGGGTTAATGGTAGGTTTGGTTTGGTTGATGGAAGCTGAGTTAGGGTTCTTGGTTTTTACGATTGGGTTAATTTTTGGTAAGGTAGGTTTGATGGTAGGTTCCACAAAATTGGTAAGTGGAAGAGGTAGGTTGGATTTATTGATTGTGATTTTGAATGAAAGTTTAAAATGTTCCACTTGATTAACAAGTGGTTTGGTTAAGGTTTGGAGAAGGGTTTCCCTAGTTATAGGTTCACTAAGGATCAAATCTAATGGGTGGGCCTCAGGGTGCTGGGGGCTTTGGTCTTGGGTTTCCTCATCAATGAGTGAAGGAAGAGATTAAATGATTAATTGCTTGAAGATAATCAAGTCTAGGTTGGGGGGAACATGAATATTATCCTTTGAAATCTCTTTGTGGTCGATAAGGTTTTGGATGAGCCTCTTAAAAGAGCCACATCTATCTATGTCATGTTCGTGTGTGTGATGATACGCACAAAATTCATTCTCTATAAACCAAATTGGCTTTAGAAGAGATTTATTAATAGGTTTTATTGAAAGGAGATCAATGATGGAAGCTTCCAATAATTTTTCAAGAATGAAGGCATATGATTCCCCTAGTTAGATATACTACCTAAGAAGAGGATGCACTAATGGTTCTTGAGTTGGTGAGCTAATTGGTTGGTTTGATAAGTTTTGTTTATCTGGTAGGTTAGATAGGTTTGGTTGGTATTTGTTGATTATATTTGGTAAGGTTGATAAGTTGGCTAAGGTTGGTAAGGTTAATAGGTTGGTTTGATTGGTTTGGTTGGATTGAATGATTGATAGGTTGGTTGGGTTCATAGGTTAATGGATGGATGGGTTTATGGGTTTTTTTATGGGTTGGTTGATAGGTTGGGGTTGATAAGTTTGGTTGAAGTAATTTATATGATGGTTGGGCTGATAAGATGGGTTGCTTTGATAAGTTGGATAAGGTTGATGAGGTGTGTTGGTTTGATTGGTTTGGTTGGATCGATATGTTGGTATATTGTTTATTTATTAGATTAATAGGTTGGTTGATAGACTATATTGATAGGTTGGTGGGTTGGTTAATAAAGTGGGTTGAGGTAATTGATATGAGGCTTGGGGTAGATGGCCCAAGTTTTTACATAGTTTGGGTGATTGATATAATATATCTTGATAGGTTGTTAGTTGGGTATGATGATGATCAAATGGTTGTTGATAAATGATTGGTTAGTTGTAGGTGAGGTTTGGTTGATTATAGATGGGGTTTGATGGATCATGGATACCATAAATAGATGACTCTAACTTGGTCATTTGATCTATTAAAATATTAACTAGTTTGGGTGAAGGTTGATAGTTTATTGGTTGGTTAAGGTTGAATTTGAATTAGTCATAGGTAAGGTTGGGCTGATTGTAGGTGAGATTGGGTTGGTTATATGTAAGGTTGGGTTGGTAATAGGTAATTTTGGGATCATGAATGACTAATGATGAAACGTAATTATCTAAGGCAAGAGGTTTATTTTCTAATATTCTAGCAAAACTAGGATCTCTAGGGAATATTATAGAGAGTCTCCCCATTAAATAGGGTAATGGAGGCAAGATGGTGAAAGGTAGGTTTTTGGTTAGTTTTATTCCTCAATAGTTGTCTTAGTTAAGACCATGAGAATAAATAGGAAATAAGAGGATGAAACTCACACCTCAAATAGAGAGAAATCAAAAGAATAGAACTCAAGGTAATCCAAACATACAATAAAAGTGCATTTAACACTAGGATTCTTTTTAGATCACTTTTGGCTTATGCCTTAAAAAGTGTGAAAATGAAGTTTGGCTTATAGATCAGGTTATAAAGAGGCAATATATGGTTGGTTTTATGTTTTTTAGGTACTCAAGAGAGAAATATATATTTAACTTTAGTACATGTATTGGTATTAGGGCCTACCCCCTCACTTCACGGTCCCACAGTGGTAGGAGTGTTGGGTGCTTAGCCCAGATATACCAAGTTCAGAGTTTATAACCAACTAGAGATCTAAGTTAGTTCTCCCCTTGGTGGTGAAATCCAAGTGGGATAGGTAGAAATGGGTAAGGCTACTACTAGGTGATAAAATCCTAGTTGGGTCTTGTCTTAGGTATTGTTTTGATGTGTTAATTATGAAAATAGTTTAGGTTTTGTGTGTGATAAAAAATGTGAAAGATAAGATTAATTACCTTATCCTATAAGTTACTAGATGAACTAAGACAAGAAGGCAATCAATGTATGCAAGAGATTTATTTTAAGCCCAAAAATAAATTTGCATTTCATTCGATGAGAAAACAATAAAAGAAGAAAAAGGGATGTTGGGTCACACTCGGGGTGCCAAAATGTTTTAGTTTATTTTCCTCAGTTCTTAATTTTGAAAGTAAATAAAAGAAAGTAATATGGTGTGTAAAATAATACCTAATAGAATACACACGTGAATCTAGACAAAGGTGGGAACTCCTATTTAGATAGGAAGGAATAAACTACAAATCATGAGAAACACTAGAATAAAATTATTATATGGTTGGTTGAGTAGATTGAGTAGCATGAGCTAGATCCAATAAGTGTAATGCTTTCTAAGAGGCTATCAATCTGATTTTATGACAATCACATTTGAAATGATAGCAAAAAATACTTGCAATCAATGATAATAAAGGTAAATATATGCAAGAAAGAAAATATAAATTGTTTACTAAGAGAAAAAAATCAAATTTTATGCTAAGGTGGTTAAGGTTTGGTCTAAAAAATCAAGGAAGGCTCTATGATCAAAGAGACATAGAAAATGGGGTTTGATTAGGGGTAAATGGATGAAAATGACTTGCTATAAAATTATGCCATAGTGAACCATTGATGGTTAGGGGAACTTTTGGTGGTTAAAGTAAACCATTAGTAGTTAGGAAACTATTGGAATTTAAGGCAAACCATCGACAATTGGAGAAACCATCGATGGTTATTTGTCTTAATCTAAGAATGATTAGAACTAAAAGTATAGATTGAAAATTTGGTTAAGTGGTGATTTGGTTATGAGGTTAAGGTGTGGAAATAAGGTACTAGTAACTCTAATGGATCTAGAGAGATTAGAAATAGGATAGATTAAAAAAAATAAGCATAAGTTACCTAAAACTTAGCGGAAGAATCCTATAATGATTCAGCCAGAGCAATGGTACTTTGGGCTTTTGAATGCAATTTTGATAGAGTTTTGGGTCACCAATGATACTATTGGATGATTGAATGCAAAGTGATTGATTTTATATCCTTTTTTCCTTCCTCCCTTATCCTTTTTATAAGCAAAATTTACTAAAATAAAAGAGGGGAAAGTTACTATTTTGATGGAGGATAAAGTTGCCATTTCTGAAGCTACTAATCTCACACAAGAGTTGGCATGATTTAAAGTTGGTTGAAGTAGAAGATGGGACCTAACCATTGATGGTTAGGCTAATCATCAATGGTTACCATAACCATTGATGGTTCATAGGCTAGGGGAAAAATTGGTAAAAAGGGATGAAAAATAGGTCATTTAAATGGTAATAAAAAATGGGTTTGGTAAATTTAGGTTCATAAATGGGCCTAGTTATTGTTTCAAAGGTAGGGTGACACTAAAAACTATCATGTAAAATTTTTAGGTGTATACATCAAGCTTACCAAGTTCCAAGATTTGAGGAACCGATGCAAGGTGGAATGGAGAATGGTCAAGCATAATCTGATTCTACCCTCATAAATTATTTTGAGGGAGATTTTTATTCTATTAATCACTTGGGGAATCCAAGCAATATGAAAACTAGTGTTGCCTCTAACACTAGGTCTAAGAAAAGGTCTATTGAAGAGAAATAAGGAGAAACTCAAGGACCTTTTTTAGTCCCCACATCATCTCCAATGGTGAGTGTGTCAAGTTAAACTCCTAGAGTGCAAGATGGTCAGAAGTTTTAGAATGTAAAAATAGATCCTATTCACCCACCTTCACAAGATACACCACAAGGAGTTAGTATTTCTAAAGAGCCCCCAAAGGTGAGAAATTCTTCATTAATGTTGTGGACTAGATGAAGAAGCTACACATGAACATATAATTATGGGATTCTTTGAAAATACCAGGGAAAAGAGATGTGCTTCAAAAGGAATTGCAAGGATTAGCTAAGAAAGTTGGCTCATCTAGGAATGAAAATGTTTTCCTAGCTAATAGAGCTCAATGTATAGATGGTAAAGTGAAGAAGAATGAAAAAACTCATCCTTTATACCTATTTATAATAATTGGTGATTTCTTCATTCATAATTTCATCATAGATAGTGGGGATAGTACTTTAGTTATGCCCAGTGTATAGCAGATAAACTAAGCCTCAAATATGATCCAATGACTAAAGGAGTCTTACAATTAGATGGATCACTATCCGAGACTTTGGGAGTAGTTAAATATTTGAATTTAATCCTACATAATTTTCCTAACTTTTCTATTCCTTATGATGTGGTTGTGGCAGGCTTACCACCATACTTTGCTCTTTATTTGTCAAGAGAATTTATAGCTAAGATAGGTGGATACTTGGTAGCCAATTGGTCCTACATGGTATTTAGGACAAATTATGGTACTAACATGAAGATTGAATCAAAACATATTCATCATAATCACTTGAATCCTTACACACCTAAAGTGGAAAATGTCAACTATGTCATTATTAATGAAGAGGAACTCCACATTGACCAATATCTTTCGTTGAAAGAGTTTTTTATTTTTACTTAGATGAATGGGGAGATTAGAATTATGAGCATGATACTTAAAATTTTATAGAGGAAGCTAGTCTTGAGGTGTATTGTATACATGAGGAGGAATATTTAATTCCAAATTTGATAAAGCCAAGTGAAGATATAGGTGGTTTATGGCAACTTTTCTTTGATGGGTCAAGAGGCAAGATTGGGGTAGGTGGTAGAGTTATGTTGGATTCTCCTTCTAAGGTAAGGTACTATTCCACTTTTAGATTTCAATTATCTTATACTTGTAATGTGTCAGAATATGAGGCCCTTATTAATGGCCTTAAATGGGATAGGAAAAGAGGTATTAAAGAGTTGTAAGTATATGGTGATTACGAACTTATTGTGAACCAAATTAGAGGATAAAATTTGACTAAAAAATCTTTGCTTAAGTCTTATAAGAATAGAGTGTGGGATCTTATGGAGTGTTTTCAATATTTAAACATAAAATCCATCCCAAAAGAGGACAAAAAACATACTGAGAGGTTGGCAACAATTGTAGCTTAGTTTGATGTTTTAAAAAGTATAAAAGAGGATAATAATCAATCACATCTCAAGGTAATTGTAAGACCCTCCATACCAGATAATGTCACTAGTTGGAAAGTGTTTGATGGTGATGAACAAATAATTTTTTTTTTACAAGAAGAGACTAAGGTTTTTGCCAAGAATCAGTCCAAACTAAAGCAACAATATGGAGGGTAGATTATCCAATCAAAGTACAACAGACTTCTTAAAGGCCTAATCACTCTTGAGAGCATATTCAATGATGATGAATAGCTAAAGAAAGATAATGTAAGAATGCATAAAAAGAAAGAGAACTATGATAAAGTACAAATATTCAAGGACAAGTTACTTGATCTTGGAAAGGTATCTACTAGTGAATAGAATCATGCTTTTATTGAGTTATGCAAGGAGTTTTTTGATGTCTTTACATGGGAGTATAGTGACTTGAATGGATTTGACCCAAACTTAGCTCAACATACCATAGAGATAGATTAAAATGAAAATACTATAAAGAAAATATAAAGGACAATCCATCCTAAGATTGATCCCCTCATGAAGAAAGAACTCACTAAGTTGATCGAGTCCAAAATCATCTTTCCTATTAAGCATTCATCTTGGTTGGAAAACTTAGTCCCTGTTAGGAAGAAGAATGGAGAGATCAGTTTGTGTGTTGATTTTAGAGAATTTAATAGAGTTTCCTTGAAGGATAATTATCCACTCCCTTCCATGGAAGAAATATTGTATTTTTTGGTAGGTAGTGAAAAGTTTTCTCTCCTTCATGGGTATTCTAGGTACAAATATATTTTGGTGAAGGAAAGTAGCCAATATAAGATAGACTTTACTACTAAATGGGGTACATATGATTATAGGAAAATGAATTTTGGATTTTATAATTCTATAGCTACATTTCAATGTGCAATAGATATGGATTTTCAAGGACTAATCAATGACATTATGTTGGTGTATCTTGATCATGTAACAGTTTTCTCCAAAGATGTAAAGGATAACTTGAATCACCTAAGACAAATTTTTGAGAGGTGTAGAGAGTTTTGAATATCTATCAACCCAAAGAAATGTATGTTTTTTTCCATAAAGGAAAATTCTTAGGATACATTGTCTCAAAAAAGGTCTTATCCATTGATCCTGAAAGGGTGAGTGGCATCTTGGCATTGTCTTTACCCAAACACAAGAAAGGTTTGAAAAGTTTCTTTCAGAAAATAAATTTCATAAGGAGATTCATCCTTGATTTTAATAACTTGTTCAGGCCTCTAACCTCCATGATAAGGAAGGATGATGTGTTCACTTGGATAGGAAGGAGGAAGGAAATTTTTGAAGAAATAAAAAAATCCATTACTCAATTTCCAACCCTTTCATGTCCTAATTTCTCAAAAGATGTTAACTTGTATTCCTTTGGGAATGAATATCTAATCTCTACCATGATTAATCAATCAAATTAGGAAAATTTAGAATAGCCTATTGCCTTTTTTTTGTCATATTTTGGAAGGCTATGATGTAAGATACACCTATATTGAGAAGTAAGAATTTTAGTTGTTAGGAGTATAAATAATTTTAGGAACATGTTATCTAACAACAAGATTTACATATTTGTACCTCACTCTAGTGTCAAAGAATTTATTTTGAGTAGATATTTGAATGAAAAGAGGGTTGGCTGGATCACAAAAGTGATGGAGTATGATGTAGAAATCAATACAACCAAGTTAGTGAAAGGGAAGGGGTTATGCGAGCATCTTAATTCAAATTTGAAGGAGAAAAAAGATGTTGTTTTGACACTCCATGATGACCCTATGACAAATGAAACTTCATCAATGATAATTTGGACATAAGATATGATCCATTTTCTTCAAACTGATGAGTGCCCACAAGTCCTAGATATATCTAGAACAAGGTACTTTAGATTGCAATCCATTCTTTATGTACTTATTCATGAAGTGTTATTTAGGAAGGACTTTTAAGGTGTTTTATTGAGGTGTATAGAATTATATCATATTGATTAAATACTATTTGAGTTTTATGATGGACTACTTGGTGGTCACTTTGCTTCAAGAACCACAACTACTAGGATTATGAAGGATGAATAATTTTGGCCTAATATATTCAAATAGACCCATGCTTAGGTAAGTGCCCAAAATGTGATTTATTTGATGGAAAATAAATATTATTACCTTTCCTCTTCATAAAAATAAAATTTGATGCACCCTTTATGCAATGGGGTTTGGATTTCATATGCCTAATCAATACACATTCTAGTGCTAGTCATAAGTGGGTATTGACTACTATATATTATTGTATAAGATGGATGCAAGTTGTAGCTCTCAAGGAGGAAAATGAAAGCTTAGTTATTGAATTATATGAGGGTATAGTAAAAAGTTTTGGGGATCCTTCAATAATAATTTTATATAATGGATTGGATTTTCTTGGAACAAAGACAAGTGAGTGGGCGTTGAAACATGGAATCTATCTTAGTACCTCTTCCAACTATTAATGATAAGGGAATAGACTAGATGAGTCCACCAATAAGAATATAATTAGGATCATAAAGAAGATAATGGAAGAGAACCAAAAGTCTTGGCATTCTAAGTTGAAAATAGCCCTTTGGGCTAATAGGATCACCCCAAAAGAACTATTAGAAATTCACCATACACACTTGTCTATGAGATCGAAGCTAGACTACCTATTTCACTTGAGTTATCAGCTTTGGACCTCACCTATCAACTATAATTTATGGAGGATGAGAGAATGAAAGTCAAGTTGTGCGAGTTGATGGAGCTTGAGGAGACAAGAGATAAAGTAATGCAAACTATGAGATCTCACCAAGAAAAAACAAAGAGATACCATGACAAGAAATTCATTCCAAAAAGTTTCAAGGAGGGAGACATTGTCCTAAAGTGGGATGAAGATAGAGCTAAATATAGAAGACACAAAAAAAATTATGCTTTGTGCAGTGGCCAATATGTGATCACATAATGCAAAAAACACAATGCTTTCTAACTCCTAAGGTTGGATGGAGAGGACTTCATATCCCAGTCAATGGGATATATCTCAAACATTATTACTAATGTTTGCCTCTCTCCTTGTACATAGTTTATTTTTTTCCTTGTGTTCCCAAAGTACTTATGCACATGTGTGATTTTTGTCTTGTATCTTGCCTTGTTTTGTGTATTGCCTTGTCTTACCTTATAGGTGTGGTGTGGTGGGTTTGTTTTTTGTTTATTTTTGATAAATTCCTTACTATTTATCTTTAAGAATCCATTGAATCCATTGGCCCTTGGTTAGGATGAGGATATTGGTCCTTAGTATATTAAGCATACTACCCGTATGAGTCACCATTTTTTTGAGTGAGTTTTACTTTTAGTAAAACATGGGCCGCCTAGGTAAAAATTTTGATTTTAACCATTCGAATGGGTATTAATATATTGTCATATGAAGTATTAGTTGTTATATGATGTAATTTAAGGTGATATTATCTTTGGTTTTAGTTTATTTAGTCAAATTTTCCATTTGGTGTCATTTTATGCACTTATAGGGGTCATTAGTGCAATTGGCATGGTTCCCAAGGTGCATAAGTGTCATATTTTCATTGAAAAAGAGGGAAAATAACACTTGTGCAACACATAGGGAAGTATGTCACATGTGTAAAATCATGGGGGGTATCATAATATTTATAACACTCATATCCATGAATTTTTTAGTTTGAAAGTTTCATTTGTAAGCCAAATCCATTCTACACATTTTTGGTTTTTCTAGATAGATTGAGGTGGCCCTCAAGTTTTTGGTCAGTACAAGAAGCATAGGTAGTTTCAAGAAAAATGATTTTGGGATATGATATTAAACTAGTATAAATTAATTTTAATATATTTATTTTGAATATTGGTCAACTTTTATATATGAACCATTACCAACAAGTTGACTGTGTAGATTTGATAGTTGTTTGGTGCACCCTATAGGTTTTACTCCATTTATGCTAAATCTATATGAATTAATTGGTTATGTTGGATACATAGGATGTATAATTATTTATAACATGGTATCCACTCTTGGTTTTAAGTTTCATAGTGTTTGTATGTGTGTTTTAGTGCATATTGCAAGGAGGTACCACCAGGTGTAGTTCTAGCTAAGATGTCTCTTGCTTCTTGACTTTTTTCAATTATAGAGGTTTCATACAACTAGGAAAGAGTGTCCCATAAGTCCTTGGGTCATATAAATAATTATTATCATGTTTTGATCTCACCATGGCATTTTTTGAGTAGCTTGAAAACTTGTCTTGCTCCATATGCCAACTTCATGCCTAGTTTTAGTTGAATTCCATTCATAAGCTTGCTCATATTATATATGAAGAGGTAATGGAGGTGTTTTATATTTTTAAATAATTTTAAGGTTTAGTGATGTTACATTTTCATGCTAAATGAAGTATATATTTGACCATGTTCTCATGTCCCAAGCTATCTCGGCCATGAAATGCCCTTGTCTATTCAATTCCATGTACATACAAGTGATATTCATGTTCTAAAAGGTGTTTTGAATCTAGTTATAAGTTTCAAAAGATGGAGGTCACATACTTGAGTAGTGAAAATCGAATTTGGAAAGTGTTGAGATATATACCATCATGTTTCACCTTAATTCTATGCTCTTCCCACATATTTTGCCTAAAACATGCACTTACAGGCCCTTGATGATGTCATGATGGTGTAAGGGGATATGGATATGTGTCAAAACTCCTTTTTTTTGCTTGAAGTGAATTTGGAGGTTCATCAGAGGCATGTGAGTCTATTTTATACTTATGGTTCATAGTGGTACACACCCCAATCCACTATTTGCTTCTCAAAATAACCTTCCATAAGTGGTTGAGTATGAGTTCAAGTGTGTACAAAAGGGCTACAAAAATTTCACACTTCCTTTTTCATTTTCATGACAAGAAGGCCTTGGAAGACATATATAAATATCTTAGAAGACAAAAGAATCTTGGAATCATGTTGGAAGGTCAAAGACTTAGTTTGGGGATGGAATCCCTAAAAGATCAAAATAGAGCTCTAGGAGGTTTTGGTTGATCTTTTAAAGCATATTTTCAAGAAGATTCAAGAAATCTAAAAGGGTGAAACTTCTAACCATACCATTGGACAAAGAACCTACAAAATTTGTGGAGGAAATTACAAGGTCAAGATGGGTTTTTAGAACCTTAAACACACCTAGAAACACATATAAAAAGCTTAATGATGTCTACAGGCCTGTAGTGGTGAATGGATTTTGTCACCTTGAAGGATAATTCTAAGCATAAGAACATGGATTGAATGAATAGACTAGTATAAGAAGACAAAATGGGACCAAATTCATTAATATAAAGGTTAAAATGGAGTCTTATTCACCTCTTAGGCTACCTATAGGTACTCTCAAGAAGGAAAATGATACCTACAGGTGTCTCAGTCTAGTTAGATAAGTTGAAAAAGAAGGAATGGTTTGTGAATACTTGGTGTGGTTTTAGTCTATCCAAAGTGACTATGATATAGATAGATAGTGTGGGGAGATCTAAGGTGGATTAAAAGACCTTTTCTCATTATAATAATCCCAATCAATCCCTATCTTTACTTACAGGTAGGGTTAGTATTGAAGGTTCTCAGCTAAAGAGTAAAGACTCAATTTCCATACTAAGGATGAACATGAAGAATATAGAGAGCATGATAAAGTTAAAAACCATGAAGTATCAAGTAATTTTAGTTCACAAGGCCCTATAAACCACTTACATAGCACCTCTCAAGTTTCAAATAAACACCTATAGGTTAGGTAAGAAGGGTAGAGAGAAGGAGGTTTGGAATGCTTGAAATAAACCCCTTCCCAACCATGAAAATGTAAAATGTATGATGAAATATTGAGTAGGGAATATAAATACATAAATAAGGTTATAAGAGTTATGTTTAAGGTGAAATCAAGAAAATCATATAGGCTCAGTCTAAAGTAGGGGTCACATAAGATTGAGGTGTCTTAGTCACGATTTTTGATAGTGTTTAACCCATCAATGATAATCCCAAGGTGAATGTAGATGAAATGTGACTATCAATATTAGAAGAAAGGATTTTTAGAATCATGAATAGGTTTCAATAATACAAATACATACCTATAGCAAGTTCATGTCCTAAGGAGTCTTAGTCAAAGGGATAGTGAGATAATTTTGATTCTTGGTGATGTTTAAAGTGAATTAAATGTGGGTTAAGGCATGAGCATGAATTTTTTTGAGGATATAAATTAAATAAAACCTTCACACATCATAAATTATTTACCAATGATAAAGTAACCTATAGGCAAGTTAATAATAAAAAATGTCTCAATCTACAGAATAGTGATCTAGTTTTAGGTTTGAAGGGTGTTTAAGGGCATTCAAGGTATGAAATAGTATAAATTTTTTTTTTGCCACATCAAGAAATTAAAGGTTAGGTTTATAAATAATAAAATCAAATGCAAAAAATTAAGGAAAGCTATAGTAAGGATCAACAAACAAGGTTGTTTTATTCAGTAGGGTATAATTTGGCAAGGGTGGGTGAAGCCTAGACTATCTAGAAATGAAAGGTAGGTTTAAATGATAATTAAATGATAAAATATGGTACAGTAGGTTCCACAAAATTCCCAATAACTTTATAAGGTGCTAATATACTTCTCTATTTTTCTCAGAGAACAGCAACTCATGAAAATTAGAACTTTGACAAAATAGGTAAAGGGTGCCAAAAGAGTAAAGGACTTAAGATGAGGAATTGACATATTCAAGGAAAATTAGGGGATGTGTATGTAATATATATGGATTATTAAAAACACTCACACAATATATAAACATTAAATATTATCTAATTATTCATGCACACAGTCCAATTAGGCAAGTTTCCATTAGGCCTAATTGGCAAAAGAGAGGAAAAGAGATGAAAGGAGTGTTTGAGAGGTTATATTATGGATTTTTGAGTATGAATAAGGTGTTAAAATACATAATAAACCATATTAATCATGTTATAACAGCCCAAGTGGTCCAAACTAGCAAGGGTTATGTCAAGCCCGTTAAGATTGAGGAGACTTAGTGCCAATTGGGGATCTACCTTCATTTCTAGTCATTGATGAGATATATAGATTATTAGGGCATGTTTATGGAGTGAATTAATACAATTATTATCCTTTTATGCAAATAAAATTTTAGGAATATTGCTTTGGCCTAGAGATAGCTAAAGCATGCATGAAAGTGGAGAAATAAGATCGATAGGTCGACTTGTAAAGCACATATATTTGTTAAGGATTTGCATGGGAAAAAAAGGAGTCAAGAGGAGTTAGATAGCGTATTTATAAACTATTTTTTTTCATTATTTTGGAATTTTAATATGCCATCTTTATGAACAATAGTTAAGAGTAGAAAGCATTATAAAACCCTATTAAAACCCTTAGAGGAACCTAATGGAGAAAACTAGCATGAAGAGCCATTCAAATGGAATAGTTTAGAAACTAAAACTATTATATCATGGATATTACTCACTCATTATTTCACCCATGCAAATAAGATGTACATAATTGTATGGACAACATGCAAAATAGTGTTTTTCTCACCATTTTCTATGGTTTTTAGGTTTTATGAGGTTTGAGAAGATGAAATAAAGTTTGGAGGGAGGATAAAAACCTAATATAAATTTATATTTTAATTTTTTTCTATGAAAAAACTTCTAAGTGTCCTAACTATATCTCTCCTTTTAGCAAGTCAAAACTGGCATAGTGAGCACAAAAGTAAAAAGTGTGTAAAACTCAAATAGATGTCATTTTAAGGTGAATTTTAGAACTATAAGACCATGGAGGATATTTAAAAGTGTCATTAACTCCCTAAAATGTATTTTCATGGAAAATTTAATCCATTTTTTATTCCAAGTGTCAGGGGTGACTGAAATAAGGAGTTTTATAAACTATAGACAATGATTACTTCATTCTAGGAGTTTTCAAAGGAGTAGGAATGAAATAAATGCATGTAATTTCATTATTTAAGTAATTACATATTATTTACATCATAATACCTATCCCTATTTATTTTTTGGACTTTCAAATAGGTCTAAATGATGAAGGCAATTTTCTGAGCTAGGATAAGGAATTCTGAGACAGTTTTCATCAGTTTCATGAGTTGTATGGACATTTGGACACCTTAAAATTTAGTGTATTATTTAAAATATATTTAAAATTAAATTTAAACCTCATTTATAAAATTTAAATGTGTACAAGTGACCTTTGGACTTCCCTTATCTTGTATCTCTCTCAAAACCTATAAATATGGACTCTTTTGGCTTTTTCAAGGAGCCTCCATTGGTTGATGGTGAAAACATAGAAAAATTTTTACTTGAAATATTATTTAAGAAATAAAAAAATTATTTTCCCCACTTACATGATTTGAAATTGAGTGTTAGTATAATCTTGTTCGTCTTGTTTAGTAGAAGATCTTCTTTTCTAGCATGATATCCTTGATTTTCTACCAAGTATTCAGAAAGGATATTGTTGCAAGTCTTTTTTAGTATTATTTTATAAGTATATAGGTGTATTTTAATTAATTATTATTATATTACCTCATGTAATCATCCATTACCCTGCTAAGTATCATATACCTTCATGAATCTAACAAATGAAACATTGATGTGACAATGCATCTTGAGTTGTGAGTTGTGTGTAAGAAAAGCTTTGTTCACCTTTAAGTAGTATATATTTATTCAAATAGGAGTTCATAAAACATTGGTGCATCAAATTTTATTTTTATTAACCCTTTTCATCCACAAATTGGTAGGTAAAAAAAGTGCTTGAAAGAGTGCATCAAGGGAACTAGCCCTTCTAGAGATTCATCTCTCAACATTATCACCCATAACAAGAGGGATGTTTCCATTGTGCCAATTGGATGAGGAGAGATAGGAATATCCTCAAGGGTAAAAATATAAGTGTCAATAGTTTTTGGTACACCTGGTGGGACTCTAAGCCCTAGAAAATTATCCAAGATTGGTGATGGTCTTGGCATAGTTTCTATTACAAGGACATCTACATTTAGTACCTAGTGACTCTATTAAAGTTTTCAACACTCTAGTTGCTAATCAGTTCTTACTCTCCATGCCAAAGGTGACCACTAGGTCTATTTCTAAAGGTATAACCTTTGAGTTTGTGAAATTACCTCCATATTCTACCAAAAGGTTTAGGTTTGTAAATACTCATCCTTATTGAAGAGAGTTGGTGTTTAAATAAATCTAAGTGCGTAAATAAGGGTATCATATATCCAAGTGAATAAATAAATAAAACTAAATAAGGTATAAATTCCAAATTATAGATTATAATTTTAGCCTAATAAAATGTATCTTAGACTAGGTCCTAAACTATGGTTGTAATGGCAAGCCTAAACACTCTATAACATGTTAACATTATACATAAAGGTAACCTAGGTAAGGGGAAAAAACCTAGGTAAGGGAAAAAAACATACAAGAATCTATAAAAATAAGCATAAAATATGTATCTACTAAAGGAAATAGAACAGGGATAGCTATACTATCATATCTTACATGGGAAAACCTTGGAATTGGTTCTTATTATAATATTTTACTAATTATGGGACTTGGCAATTAATTTTTTATATTTACTTTATAAACTTATATTAATGTATTTGTGTTTATGATGTAGTTGATTAAATTTCATGCAGTATTTGATTTTTTGATGATTATCTAGAATTGGTGCTACTTATGTCATTTTTTGATTATAGGTGACAACTGGATAAATGATTGAGGTTTAGATCTAGAAGACTTCAACAAACTATTACATTAGTGTTATATAGGTAAATATGTGTCAGGTACGAGAAATATATCAATCATTGTCCACTTTCCCCCTTATGTGATATTTCATGTGTGTGTATACCAGTGTTATTCATGACTACTACTACTACTACTACTACTACTACTACTACTACTACTACTACTATTATTATTATTATTATTATTATTATTATTATTTCCCCTATGTCAATCATTATATTATTGCTAATTATGCTCTCCATGATTATTGGAATAATAGTCATTTCCATAAACCTAGTTACTAACCAAGAAACACTAACCTAAAATGGTTTATTTAGGATCATGTCACAAGCACATTGAGGCCTTGCTATCATGTGAAACACATTTTATTTTTTAGTGGCATCTTAAGTAAAGCTTTGATATTACTTTGGTAAAATTATTATGACTTATCTAAAGCATTATTGACTTAGTGACAATAATGTTAATGCATTTTTTTGTCATGTTGGTAAAAAGGTCTTTTCATTCTTAACCCATAATGGCACAAGTTTAGCATGTAAATTAACGTAGATTGAGACATAATCATTTTAATTTTACGTTTTGAGTTTTTTTTGTCTATCATTATGGTTTTTGAACTTGAACCTTGGAAGGTAGAGGAGGAAGGTAGTGTGTATAATTTGGTAGAGTGTGTGGGGATATCTCAACCAGTGTTGTGGCCATAACCATTGAAGTAGTGGAAGCTATTTTTTTAAATATATTTACTTTAACATTAGAATATTTAATGAGATACCATGTATTTTGGAATAAGTTACATGGTAATTTGGGGTTGTACCTATAGACACACAATAAGGAAAAAATCACAAAGAGTGTGCTATAAGGAAGATGGAAAGAAGATTATACAAATAAAAGTAAGTAGGCAAGAAATATGAATTAAGTCTATTTTTTTGTGTTTTTCTCTCAATGAAACTTTATTTAGTATCTACTATTATTTTATTTAACTAAGGAAACCCTATATAGGTGTAGGGTCATTATGGATATATTTTGCATGGGTCCTAGAAAAACCCTTGGGATTTCTTACACTCTTATACCACTCCCATCCTCAATATAATTCCATCTATCTTGCGATTGTCCCTCTTTACTATAGATATTATATGGCCATTTATTTTGAATGGACATATGTGTTGTTGTGGCTATGAATATTTGTTTGGATGACCCTTTTGGATAAGACACTACTTGTCAAGAATGCAACTTTGAAACCCTTTTACATAGAAATGGCTCTCTATTTTGAATCCTTGACGTGGACTATGTTATGTTATTTGTGGTGATGACCTTGTGTGGAACCATAGTTTGTGTAAATTTTATCTCTCTCTCTCTTCCTCTCTTAAATTTTAAATTATTTGATTTTATAGTATTAAGAACTATTTGGTGACCTATTCTAACCCTAAAATTATGGTTGGGGTGGGTCTAACTTAACACTAGATGAATGGGCTTAGTTTTCACATGATTTTTATTTGTTGAAGATCAATACCATGAATTGATTCAATGATGTATGTAATATTTATATGAACTATTATAAGTTATTGAGACAACATGCAGTGGTGCCAATGACATGTGAGGCACTAGATATATTTTCATTGATGCATATTTTGGTATAATAATCTCATATGTTGTTAAACTACTGACAAACTTGTTTCTTTAAGTATTGAACCTATCTAGGTCATTATTTATTATAAGTTTAAGTTGTAATATATTTCAAATAGGATCTTAGACTCTTAAGGAAATGAAATAGTGGGTCCACTCTTTTTGTGTCATATATATTATCATATTATATCATGCCAATGGATTATTATTATTCTTTACCTTAATTGGGAATACATGAATATGATTTAATAATGGTGACTATGAATATGGTTAAAGGATATTATTTATTTTTTTAGGACTAACATAGTTGATATTAATGTCTTATGATCAAAATCCTTATGGTTATACAATATTATATGTTGAAGCCTAAACTGGACTATGTTGGTATTATAATATAATATATTTCAAAAAGATGATTATTATGGTTAATGTTGTTTGTGTTGATAATGGTCACCAAGAAATAAAGGATGATTAGGTTATGAAATGGTGATGAACACTATATCCTTAACCCACTATTTTTTCTTCTATGAATGGTTTCTTAATTATAATTAATCTTGTTTTTATCTTAGTTGTATCTGTTATGACCAACATGACCCATTTTTTTTTAGAATCATGACCCCCTTTTTATGATCTTGGGAATGTAATGATTTATTAATCATGAAATTTATGTCTCAATTTTCTGATGTATAATATTTTGAAATATGGCATGTGAAAATAAATAACAAATGAATTTTGAGTTAAATGTGCATAAAAATATTAATTTCACTAAAATATCCCAATATTATTTTTAAAAAAATGTCTAAACCTACTTTGGTTATGGATCAATTCATCTCAAAATTTAGATTTTCATAGCTAAGTTCAATGAAATACTATAAAAATGGAATTTATCTTTGTCTTTTTTTCCCTTGCAACACATTGATCACCATTATTACTTAGTCTTTTGGGTGCCTTTAGGATTTAGATTGATCAACTTATTCAATTATCTACTCGACCATTGACTGTGTGATCTTTGTCATGTAGACAACCTATCACCCCCACATGACTCTTATCATCCATGTTTCACATAACTCTTCTAACCTAAATATTATTAGAGAGTAATAATGTATAATTTTTCACTTTATTACATCCTCAAACCTTATAATTATTCTCTAATCCATGCAAGAATGAGCATAGTATGATGTTGTGAGCCAATATAATATTAACACATAAGTATATTTTCTCCCTCATACCTCATAGTTTAGTATATAACCTTCATATATATCCAAAAAATTTGACACTATGATCATATAAAATATTTACACATGGAATGCTTTCATTTTTTGGGATCTTGTTACACATAAAATATTGAAAAAATTTCAAGGTACTATGTGTTTATGAGGCAATCAAAACATGATAAGTGGAACCTCATCATTTAATCACACCTCAAAGTTAATTAGGTGTTATAGAATAAAACTATTGAACCAATGAATAAGGGACACATGGCATATTCACATGAATATAATAAGGTTGACTGAGCTTAAACTTGGCCTATGTGAAACATAAATAGGACACATGGGATACTGATGGTGCCCCATAAAATAAAGGAAAATCAAATAAAGTCAAATTCATAAAAAGAAATAGATTTGAATTGATTTTTTTCATTATGAAATTAAATCCAAATGAATATACATTTAATTATATTCATTCAAAGAGTTAAAATGACCTAGATAATTCAAATTAAAAAAAAAATCTACCTAGGTCCTTCATTACTCTATGAATCTTATATGACTAATTACCTCCTTATAAATACAAGATAAAGAGAGGTTTGATTCATATAAATAAAATATGAATTTAGAGAAGGTTATGATAAGATATATATTAAAAAATCAAACAAGCTAAATATTTTTGAACATTGTGTTCCTATAGGTAACCCTAACCCAATAATTATAGCACTATAGTCCCCTTCTTGATGAGATATCCAAATCCATGCTTTTGAAACTTGAGTGCATCTCTAATGAGGAAGATTTCATGTACTTAAGTGATTTTTTTTCCATGAATTAGGTTTGAATCCATTTAATTATGGCTAAATTAGAGGTAATGTCCTACATACCTATTTTAAGGTGTCTTTATTAAGGCTAGACATTTAGAGACTTTCATATTATTTCTAAATAACTATAATAATATCATATTTTTGGTTATAATTGATTTCAATCAGTATTACTAGATGCCCCCACTAGTGAATCATTATAATCACAAAGTTGTTTTTACTTGTATTACCATGAACAACCTTTAAGATATTATACATGAATAAGGAGAGGACTTAAACCACTAGGTTGATAGAGATGATTTTGATAGAATCCATACACACCCCTTCAAACTAGCTTTTCAAATAAGGATAGATATAATGAATAGGATATTTTGTTCTAAGGATATAACCCATGTAAAAAAAGCTTGGGTCCCTCCCCTATCAATGATCCTCAATGACAATAATTACCACACCTAGAAAAGGTCCTCACATTTAACCTTAAGTATGATCTCTTTGAGGTGTTGAAGGGTGACAATTTATACATGCTATCCTACTTGGTGGATGCCACAACTACCATAGTATATTTAAAAAAATCCATGATGGACTCTCATTTTAGAATATCAATTCCTAATCACTTTTAACACCTATATATTGATTGGTTCAAAAACCACATGGTATGGATTTGTGATTGTTTCTACTCCCAAATATACTAGACCATATGTGAGGAGTCCAAGTGTAGGCTCTATGAAGGAATGGAGAAGTTAATTATGATAATGTGAGCCTATTGGCTATACCCTAACTACACTAACATACGAATAGAAGATATACTAGTATAACCTCTCATATTTTTCATATTTATCCCAAATAAGTTGGTTTAATAAGAGATTATTTCTTAGATACTTCATGAAATTACAAAATATTCCATAATAAAATAAAAAACCATTTCCCTAATTTCCTTATAAGTTAGACCATTGAAATATTAAAAAATGAGTTGAATTAAGTATAATTTCAACCCAAAAGGGCTCATTCAATTTCAATGACCATGATATTCATAATTATAACATGAGGGGTAGGATTAAAATATATATAGATTCACTAAATTAGAACATACCCTTAAACTATAGGCATATTACACATCCTCAAAAATAGGTTTATGTTGATGTTATGGATAGTGAAAGGGTGAAGACATGAATGGCACAAGTAGGTATTATTCAAGTTATTATTAGCCAAAATTGGTTCTCATAGGGGAGTGTAATTCAAAAATTAGATCTTGAATTTTTAACTTTGTTGATATCCTCTAATACCTACTGGTTTTGATGGCATGCTTTGAGATTAGGTGATGTCTTATTCATGAGCCCTTAGGTCATGTGAAGTTAAAGTTATTTTTATGTTGTTTAATCATTTTAATGTATTATTCCTTTCACAATTCATTAATGCCAATGTGAGGAGGGCTCTATTATGAAGTATAAACATGATTTAGAAGGGTTTTTGGTGTCTCATAAGTCTACATGCTATGTCCAAGGTTAATAAGTCATTTTAAGCCTTATCAATACATAATTAACATGCTTGAAGTTTTCAAAGACTAGTTTAGATCCATAAAGTATGGAAATTTCATAATAGAGCACTTGTAAATGACTTGTGAAGAGGCTCCTAATTTAGAGTTTTTATTTATAGTTCATAATATGATAGTTTTAGGTTAAAAGAGATAATGATTACAATAGAGGCAATTATAACACATCTAAAATGAGCTATTAAAAGAGTGAAAATATGTTTTCAAGAATTTTTAGGTGTATATTATGTTTTCATATGTGTGTAAGGTCGAAATCAAGTTTGAGCAAACTTGCAGAGGTCCAAAGAGAGCAAAAAAATGTTTCATCTCCTTCCTTAAGATCTTTGCAAGTTAATAAAGGCTAGTTTCAAATGTTTTGTTCATGCACATGGGAGAGAAATAGGACCAGATATATGAGGGTAATATGAGGACCATAATTTAATTATATCTCATTTAAATATTTCCTATATTGAGCCCCCCAACTCTATGAACAAATGTTTAGATGAGAAAGTGGCCATAAAACCCTAGTAAACCCCAAGGCTTTAGTTTCTTCCTCAAAATGATATTTTGAATATATATAGGTTATTTAAAATAAGTATATGATTTTTTAGAGATTCTTTAATATATAAAAAATTCTAAATTCAAGATGAACATCTTTGATCAAATCTCCTTTGGTAAGTAAAATGCATGATTTGTTGTGTGTTAGTATAACAATTAAGGTTTTGAGAGATTTGGAGGGTAAAATGCATGGTTGAGGATCATTAAAATCCATAAATAAACCTAAAAAAATTATAAATACTTAATAAAATTGGAATAAGTTCATCTAATGTAAAAGAGATCCAAGTGTGACAAGAACGGGCTCCCATCGAAACTCTCTTTAATTGTATCAACATTTTCCTTTGCTTAGAAGTTAATGGATAATATACATAGAGAGGAGTAAACATAGAGTTAATAGGGTGAAATTTTTACATTTAAATTCAATTTTTAAAGATATATATAAACTCTCTTGTATCTATAAATGATCATTAAGACTGTAAGGCACTCATAGGCTACCAAGAAGCCAAAAAGGCCCTAATGGAGAAAACACATTCTCAAATAACACAAATAATCTTAAATGGTATGGAAAAAACTTTTATGGTCCATAAATGTTCCTAATTATTATATTTGGGTCAATATTTGACATCTGTGAGGTACAATTATCAAGGAAATTGGCCTCGATGGCTTGGTATAAGTCTGTGCGTATTTAAACATGTTGAGATTTCTGAGATAGTGTATGAAGTCTTTTAAATATGAGAATAATAATTATAAAGTAGTGTAAAGTTTTTAATAGGTTAAATGACCAGATACAAGTCATTTAAAACCTATTAAAAGGGTTTTAAAAAGTCAATTAGGTGTTATGATTCAAGGAAATGGCTTAATTTTGAAAGGTTGTGGGCTTAAATCAGAATATAAGGATGCAATTCATGAGTATGTTAAAACTTTGTATGTAGGTTAAGGTCATATTAATAAAAAAAATAGAACTATTAAAAGGTTATAATAAATAATTTTTAATAAAATATGATTATCATAAATGTTATTTACTTTATAACAATGTCCTAAGCACATACACACAGGCCTACTTGAGAAGGCAAGTTTACTTCCATGTTTTGAAGAAAGTATGAAATGTTGGTATTGATATAAGAGTTTGATGAAAAATATACGAGTTTTTAATTCATGATAAACTATTAGATAAAATTATTCAATGTAAAAAACACCTAAAATCATTCTTGAGTGTTTTTTCAAGGGTACAGGTCTAGAGAACATTAGCCTAGTGTTTGCAAGGAAAACTAGCTATGTAAGAGGCAATTTGAAATGTTTCAAAAGAATTTTTAGAATTTAAAAATTTTATATAATGTAATTTATGAATATTCATGGGTTATAATACCAATAATAATTCTATCACTAGTTTAAATGGGAAAGAATATAAAACTAAAAATCTGTAGACTTGTAGGTCCATATTTTTGACATAAGAGAGAAACCTTGATAGGAAGATGATGTTTAAAGAACAAATGAAATTTTAAATACATGATTATATGATATATATATATATATATAATTAATAAATAATATAATTTAGTTAATAACCTTTTATTTAACCTCTAACGAACATCAAACCTAGATAAGATACATAAGCTTGCTAAAGAGCTTTTTCTATAAGCCTATTATCAAGAATTTAAGAGAATATACAATGTTTGATTGAGTTATGGATTTTGGATTGATATAAAAAGTTATGGCTATTAATTAACTTAACAATTAATGTTTTTAATATGCTATTATGTTGATTAAAAACCATAATAAAACCTAAAGCCTCTTGTACAGTCCCAAAATGCATATGAATTTGTGGAAATTGGTAGGTCAGAGAGTTTTGGAGAGTGTTCAAGGGAAAAAATAATTGAAAGAGGTTAATAGATTTTGAAAAGAAATAGTTAAGGTATTTTTTTAATTTAATTTCTCTAAAACTCCCTTAATAAATTTTTCTTTGATCTCAGCCTCCTTTGGCCTATGCAAAACCAACTAGGGATAAAAAATTTATTTTTATCATAACTTAAGTTCTATCCCTGGAAATGACTTTAAAATTTTCAATAATATATTATTTTATATCCCCTACATAATTTTTGTGTATTTTTATCATTAATTTACAAACTTATATGGTCTCTAGTACTATAGGCATGCTTTAGGCCTAAATTGGCCTAATTGAGAAAGATAGATGATGAGAAAGTGGGTCTACATTTGGAGTTTAATCATACTATTTTGGAAGAAATTGGAGGGGGATAAATGGTTATAAAATTTTCCATTATTTTTCATATAAGTTTTTTATATCACTCAAACCAAGGAATTTCATGTCTAAACAAGGCTATAAGGAATATGCCTTCATAGAGAGCAAATGTGAGAATGATTAAGGAGATTGAAAAATAGAGGTGGAAAGATGACTAGACAGGGATATTAAGTATATGTATAATGTAATTCAAGTATTTAGACTCTAATTATATGACTTTCCAATCCATAATCACTCCTAATGGGTAGTTTTAAGAAAGATGGATGAGTCATAGAGGACAATGATGGTCTCCTACACCACCTTGATAAAAAATGATCATTCCAAGAAAAAACACATTGAGGAGAGTTTCATGACTATTATTTGATAGTTTTTAGAACAATTTTCTAAGCACATACACACAGGCCTACTTGAGAAGGCAAGTTTACTTCCATGTTTTGAAGAAAGTATGAAATGTTGGTATTGATATAAAAGTTTGACAAAAAATATATGAGTTTTTAATTCATGATAAACTATTAGATAAAATTATTAAATTTAAAAAACACCTAAAATCATTATTGAGTGTTTTTTCAAGGGTACAGGTCTAGAGAACATTAGCCTAGTGTTTGCAAGGAAAACTAGCTATGTAAGAGGCAATTTGAGATGTTTCAAAATAATTTTTGAAATTTAAAAATGTTATATAATGTAATTTATGAATATTCATGGGTTATAATACCAATAATAATTATATCACTAGTGTAAATGGGAAAGAATATAAAACTAAAAATCTGTAGACTTGTAGGTCCATATTTTTGACCTAAGAGAGAAACCTTGATAGGAAGATGATGTTTGAAGAAAAAATGAAATTTTAAATACATGATTATATTATTTAAATTTATATATATAATTAATAAATAATTTAATTTAATTAATAACCTTTTATTTAACCTCTAACGAACATCAAACCTAGATAAGATACACAAGCTTGCTAAAGAGCTTTTTTTATAAGCCTATTATCAAGAATTTAAGAGAATAGACAATGTTTGATTGAGTTATGGATTTTGGATTGATATAAAAAGTTATGGATATTAATTAATTAAAAATTAAGGTTTTTAATATGCTATTATGTTGATTAAAAACCATAATAAAACCTAAAGCCTCTTGTACAGTCCCAAAATGCATATGAATTTGTGGAAATTGGTAGGTCAGAGAGTTTTGGAGAATGTTCAAGGGAAAATATCATTGAAAGAGGTTAATAGAGTTTGAAAAGAAATATTTAAGGTATTTTTTTAATTTAATTTCTCTAAAACTCCCTTATTCAATTTTTCTTTGATCTTAGCCTCCTCTGGCCTGTTCAATACCAACTAGGGATAAATTTTTTATTTTTATCATAACTTAAGTTCTATCACTTGAAATGACTTGAAAATTTTCAATAATATATTATTTTATATCCCCTACATAATTTTTGTTTATTTTTATCACTAATGTACAAACTTATATGGTCTCTAGTACTATAGGCATGTTTTAGGCCTGAATAGGCCTAATTGAGAAAGATAGATGATGAGAAAGTGGGTCTACATTTGGAGTTGAATCATAATATTTTGGGAGAAATTGGAGGGGGATAAATGGTTATAAAATTTTCCCTTATTTTTCATATAAGTGTTTTATATCACTCAAACCAGGGAACTTCATGTCTAAACAAGGCTACAAGGAATATGCCTTCATAAAGAGCAAATGTGAGAGAGATGAAGGAGATTGCATAATAGAGGTGGAAAGATGACTAGATAGGGATATTAAGTAGATGTATAATTTAATTCAAGTATTTAGACTCTAATTATATGAATTTCCAATCCATAATCACTCTTAATGGGTAGTTTTAAGAAAGATGGATGAGTCATAGAGGACAATGATGGTCTCTTACACCACCTTGATAAAAAAAAATCATTCCAAGAAAAAACACAGTGAGGAGAGTTTCATGACTATTATTTGATAGTTTTATTTATTTTAACTTGCTTCTTCATGATGTGATACTTGTCATACACCTCATGATTTAATAATTTTGTGAATAATTATGGTTATATTCCTAGTTTAGTTAAAGGGTCTGGATTGATAAATCAGTAAATAATATGTGGTAAATAAGATATTAATTTAAAATATATATTAATAATTATATATTTTATAAAAATATTAATAAGAGGGAGAAAATAAGACTTAGCTTAAACTATGCTGATCTAACTGAGATAAGATCTAATATTCACTGTGTAAGTCTAGGACATTATCACAAACAAGATTTTACCTTTCATTTTCTGACTAGATAGGAGTGCAAAAAGTGGATAGGAGTGGCACCAACACTTTAGCCATTATCTGACACTATTTTCTTGAGGATATCTTTTTTGTTTTTGTTTAGTAGGTTTTTGCGACCTTATCATTAAAGTTTAAGTAATTGGAAGTCTATAGAGCTCCCTATAGAGCAATTTTTTTCTTCAAACCCTATCTTCCATTATACTTTGACCAATTTTGAACAAGATGGGAGGGTTAGTATGTGTAATATTCACTGGATTTGGATCCACACCCATTGTGTAGGTATGCTACCTAAATACCAATACTCCAAAGAGGGATCAAACCATATGAAGTTCTCCCTTTGAAAGTGCTTAGTGTAATTATGATATGATAATGCAAGAAAATGTAAAACTGGGTATGCTTGATATGACTAGGAATTGGTGTAAGGATTCAAATAAGTTGGAAATAGTATTAGATGACTATATATAGAGAATAAGGAAGATTTATTGAGTATTCTTGCTTGTATTCTTGATTGCTTTTTGATATTTTCCAACCCTTTCCAAATGATATTTGAACAAGATTATATAGGGGTCTATTGGTCATGTATTAAATGCAATCATACTAGGTTGACACCATGAAGAGCAAGAATCAGGGGAAAATGGTAATCTAGGCATAAAATGTGATAGGATAAGAATGCTAAAAAAGGGACACCTTAGGGTTTAACACTATAATCCAAGTTGGGTTTTATTATCCTGAGGGTATGGGACCTAGGGAGATGGATTGGTCATGAAAAGAGGCTCCTAGCTCAACTAGGATCAATTCCAAAAGGATACAAATGATTAAGAATTATTGAAAATAAAACTATGAGGGTCATGAGACCAAGCAAGAAGGATCTATGGATTAGAAGTCATAATCCATAATCAAGTTACCAATTTTGTATTTTATATGACTACATTTGCCCCCCACCTTTACTTTAGTGATGTTTCAAATCAAAACACTAAGATAAAGGTAAAAGAGAAAGCATACCTAACTTACCTATAAGGGTGAAGCTCATGATGCTATTGTGATGTTGGCTTGTGCATAGAAAGATCATGTTGTGAAGTGTGAGTCTATAAGAAAAAAATAAGAGTAGATCAATTCTCACTAGATATGCTATATCAAAAATAAGAATGTATAAATATAGATAAGAGAGAGGAAGATAATGGAATGAATTCACCTCACTAGATACGTAGACCAATACAAAACTTGTTGTGATGCTGAGTAATGTTAAGTAATGTTGGATGATGTTATACCAAGAGTAATATCATGAATGGAGCTGAGTGTTCAATTCCTTAAAAAGTTTCTCAAGAATGCAAAGGCTAGCCATTTGGATCCATCATTTCTCACTAAGTGAAGATAGGTGGTCATACATGTATTGATTGATGTTTTTACTATGTGGCTAATCCCTCTAAATAGGTGGATCAAGAATACAAAGGCTAACTAGTCCTTTGGCTCCATCATTACCCCATGAAGTGAAGCTATGAACTGATATCGATATGAAATTTATGTCATGTGAGATGTCTCTTGAATCCCATGAATGTACTATGATCTGAAAATGTTGGTATGGATAGATTAATATATGCTAGAAACTAGGCCACTCTTGGCTACTATAAAAGATGGAAATTAGGATTATATGAAAGCCACTCCAAAATTGATAATCTAGCTTATGTGGAAGCCACTCAAGAACTTAGGAATGTGGATGGTAAGATTGTATGAAATCCACTTTGAAATTATTCTAACCACCTATAGATTTAATAAGGCATGAAACTACTAAGAATGTTTAGACAAGTTGAACTATGAAAGAAAAGAAATAAATGTGCCATGGATATTACCCCTAATCACTGATGTCTAGAACATGGATTATAATCTAGAAGTTATACTAACTAGCATATCTAAAACTAGAAGTGAGAACCATAATGTCATGCATGATTCCCCTTATATCTATATTTTTTTAGAAAAATGTGTACTGATACTATTGATTCTAAACTAGTTTGGTTGTGCAAATCTATATTTAAACCTAGTTTTATGCTTGCTTCTAAAAATTCTAGTTTTTTACTATTTGGATAGGAGTGATAGAAATGGATAGTAACAACCTGATGCTATATTATAATCTTATTTCTATTATCTTGGGAAAAATATGATGACTATTCTAGATTCTTCACTATCTACCTGGTTTATTCTGATTGGTTTGATGGTGAATTATTATTATAAGTGTTTTGAAACTAGATTTTTTAGTTAATAGGAGTTATTATCTCTATGAAAAAAACCCTATTTGTTTCTCCCTCTTTTTAAGGTACGAATGCAGACCCTATAATGATTTCCCTTAGAATAAATATCCTTACAAGTGTGTTATGATACAAACTATATGATTTAGTAATGATAATTGACAAGATATCTCAAGATATAACATGGTTTGTATTGAAATATTGTTAGATAAATAACAATATGCCTAGATCTATATAACAATGTAAAATCATGTGTAATTTACTAAAATAGAAATAGAAGTGTTAGTTATTAATTGTTAGCTGTTATGGAGGGATGGAGCGTGATGTCCATCATGGCATCCAAGAAGTAAGATAATCCATGATTTGGATCATGGAATTACAAAAATCAAAAGTAATCAAGTAAAAATAACACAAGGAAAGAAGTAAGAAGTGTAAAAATGTGGCCAAGAGGCCAAGAAAATAAAGGGCATGGGTACATGTCACTCAAATTGGAAAGTAAGCATACAAGGCATGTTCAAATGCCATATATAGATATAGTTTAAACAAGAAAGCTAGCATCAAAGTCATAAACACATAAAAGAGTATAGGCAAGGGACATTAGAAAATGTCCAAAGGCACACACATGAATAAAATCAAAGGACATTATAAAATTTCCAAAGGCACACACATGAATAAAAGCAAAGGACATTAGAAAATGTTTTAAAGCACACATAGGAGACAAAATAGGAACTGAGAAATGAAAAAAATATAGCTATGAAAAGCAAGAAATGAAAGCATGTAATAAATAAAAATACAATCACATATAACTAATCAAATCAAGAGGGAAAGCATGACAGACATGTTATTACAAGACTATGCATATACTAAGAAATACACAAATTTTATATACTAGTGAGATGATGATATAGTAATCTATGTAAGCTAGTAAATAATGTACATCAACATGATAACTAGAGTGTGTAGTGTAGGAATGGCATAACCTAGATGGTGCAGTCATGTAGAATATGCCCCCAGTGGGTATGTACATCGATTTATATCTTGAATGGAGAAGCAGGATGCCCCCTTAATGGGTAGACTGAAGTAATCAAAGAGCTTGATGTCACTACACACACTCAAAGAAGATTAAGTGAAACATGGTAATGTAGATAAATTGATAAAAAAATAACATATAACAACAAATGTAAGTCTAGGGTAGGATTAGAAATGTAAATCATGGAAGATGCATACAATAAAGATGTTTTTGTGTTTGTGACATATTTGAATGTTTTTGGATTTTGAAATTTTGTATTATTTTTCTATATTAAGAATATTTGATCTATGTACAATAAATCATAGGGAAATTATGTCAATCAAGCATAAGAAACCATGCATAAGTAGGATAATAAAAAGGTGATACTAACTGATGAGTCTCATGAGAGACTCCCTATCATGGTGTCTTGTATCAAGGAGAGGAATCATGCATGATTGGGAAGCATGATGGATATGTTGAGATAGTGTCTCTGAAAGATATATATGTTGTAGATGTTTTGAAGTCTTTAAAGTGGTAAAGGACTATGCCCCCCCCCCTTTAACTCTAATAAGTGGATGCAACTATAGGGCTCTTAGGGACCCATCTAGTAGTAGGAAAAACTCTCTAAACATGTCATCTACATGTAGATTCATGAGATGTCAATGAGACTACCCTGGGTGTGAACAATGTAGATGGAAGATGTCTATAATCCTAAAGCTATGGAGGTGTATGAACCCTCTAGGCTAGTGATGGATGACTTAACTATGTCTGAATATCTATTGGAGGATAAACCAGAACTAGTGGAGAAATTGTAACTAGTGGCAAAGCTAAAACTAGTGATTGTGGAATAGTAGATGGCTCTATAGTGGGGAGTGGTAACTCATATGGAACTCCACCAATTATAAAAAACTAATTAATGGGAATTAATTTAATGCATATATGAACTATAGAAGGTACTACAAAAAGTCTTGTAATCCATGGTTAACCAAGTAACATATCAAAAAATCCTACATTGGGAACAATAGTGAATAGTGTGGCCACGTGTGTTAGACCAACCTATAGAGGAATTACAATCTCACCCAATGACATTTTTATGTGCCCATTAAATCCACTAATATATGTGTCTATTGGGGTAATATCCTACTTTGAGTATCCCAAATGCTACAATAATGTCATAGTGCACATGCTGACACTAGATCCATTATCAATAAAAACACAATGAATAGAATTATTATGAATGTAAGCTATGATATAGAGTGTATGATAACATGAATCATCCTTGATTATCTACTACTCTAAGAAGGAGATGGAAGGTCTAGCTTGGACTATAGAATTTTATACACCAATCATGTTGCTTAAAGGGTGTAACTCAATTGAAGGTGCCCTATAAATATCTAGTGGTGGATGTGCATGATATACATGATAAACCACTGATGTGTCACTTGTATACTATTTTGAATGATGTATACAAAAATCTGAATAGAAATTCAATGATTTATCCTATGTTTTCTTTTTCTGAGGAGGCTCAACTAAAGTGCCAAGATCAATATGATTATCATCTATTAAATATTATATCTTGTGTCTCAAACTAATGCGTATATTTGCCATATGGCCTCATGCCTTATGAAAATTTTAAAATGCATGTTAATCATATCCTCATAGAAGATGCTTTATTGGGTCAACTTCCTGAATAGCAGGGAGAGATATGATGTTACATTCCAATAAATTCTATAAAACTTTAGCTGGAGAAACTGGTAGATTGGTATATATACACCAAGGAGGTGATGATAAAACCACATGTTGAGGGGGTTGTAAAGCCATATTAACTATTAGTTGATCCTGAGCTTTGTTATAATTGACATTAAATTTGTATGGGACTTTATTACTACTCTTGTTGGTTTTTTTTGAGATACTTGTGTACTTAAGTTTGCCCATTGAAATTAACTTGACTCTCTTTCCTTTAGTGTGTGACACAATTCAATGAAGGAAGAGAATATTTTGAACATAATTCATTCATGCAAAGCTAGTAAGAGACTCTATTTGAAGAGGTCTTGTAACTCTTTATTGGCCATGGGGCTAGTCATCTTAGCCAAGATAGTCTTATATCAAAGAACATCATCTATGAGATGTTCATTTGACCTTTGTTTTTGTTATGCAACTTGGGTGTATAAAACCTTGTCACCAATGTTAATGTTGAAATGAGATAATAACATGTTAGCTACATGATTGAATTTACTAATTCACTGATTTAGAAAACTATATAAGCATTGTAAAGCATAATCCTTTAGGCTCCATAGAAAGAGCTTAGTAAATAGCCAGTCATTTACTACATAGTATAAGCATGTTATGTGAAAAGATATCAAACATGTCTCTATATCACCATTACCATCATAAAGAGTATGTTTGGGTTGAACAAAACCTTGTAGCAAGGGTGTGGAAGCAATGTGACATGCCAATGGTGTATGCATTAGAGCATAAGAGTTGAAAGCCTGTGTAGGTCTAGACGCACCTTGATCAAGATGTAGCACCTTGGATTGAAGAGATTTTATCTCTTACACAAGGGTTGACATATCAGGAGATAAAGATGTACTAGCTATAGTTAGTGGTATAGAAGAAGGTTGGGCTACTAAGGGGGTTGTTGAGACATAGTTTCCCTCGTAGTGTCATTTTTAACTAGCTACTCTATAGGAATGGAAAACTCAACTTGTTTAACCTTTTTGATTTCCATGAGAGATTGTAATATAAGAGTATGAACTCAAGACTATTTCTTGAATCTTTCTTTGAAAATTTGGAGGATCAAATCTTTGTTGAGTACAACTTCATTATCAAAAAAGGGTGGAAGCAGATCAATAGTCTAATGTGGTGGAGCAAGAACATCGATGTGTACATCATCATTATTATTTTCATATTAATCATTGTTTGAATTATTCTCTTTGAAATTGGTTTAATTTTGATGTATACAATCTATAGCTAGAGTATGAACTGATTTTTTATCCATAATATATGGTCAAGTTGAAGGAATATGGATGAATTTAGGAGGGTTTCCACTAAATCTTGCACTTCATCTGGAAGGAAGAGTTGTAAGGAAGGTCACATACATGTAAGGTGATATCTCAAGAAGCAAATAGGAGTTATTATATGCAACTAGGGTTTGGATAATGATATTGTTGAAAAATACTATGGAATTTTGAAAATGAAATTGGATTTTTGATTTAAATATGCAACTAAAATTTTAAAAAATTATCGTAGATGCTTGATTGAATAGGACCTAGTATGTGTAACTTGGGTTTTGAGATTTTTTTTTTTGAAATTGCTATTGAATTTTGAATTTTGAATAGATTTTTTTATTTTAGGATGCTAGTAGAAATTCATAATTTTTTTAGAAAATTACTAAGACCTAATATGGGCAACAAAGATTTGAAATAAAATTATTTTAAAATTTACTACTAAATTTTAAAACTTAAAATGAATTTATTATTTAAATATTCAAGTAAAAATTTATAAATTTAAATTAAAAATTAGTAAGAACTTTACCCTAGGGTTTATAGTGTTTTTGTGTGCAAAAAAAGTAAATCAGGTTCACCAAATGACTTAACAATTTTGGGAATAATTGGCGTTTTATTTATTGTTTAGTTAAAGGGTTTAGATTGATAAATTAGTAAATAATATGTGGTAAATAAGTTACTAATTTGTAAAATTTATTAGTAATTATAATTTTTTTTTAAATAGTAATAAGAGGGAGAAAATAAGACTTATTATAAACTATGCTAATCTAACTGAGACAAGATCTAGTATTCACTACGTAGGCCTATGCCACTATTACAAACAAGATTTTACCTTTGTTTTCTGATTGGATAGGAGTACCAAAATTGGATAGGAGTGGCATTGGTTCTATAGTCTTTGTCTGATGTTGTTGTCCCAAAGATATGACCTTTCTAGGTTTTATTTGATAGGTCTATGTGACCCTATCTCTAAAGTTCTGGAAACTAGAAGTCTTTAGAGCTCCCTATATAGAATATTTTCTATTTAAAACATATCTTATATTATAATTTGACCATTTTTAAAAAAAATGGGGGGTGTTAGTGTTTTTAGGATTCATTGGATGTGGATCCACACCCCTTATGTGGGTACACTACCTACATTCTAATACTTACAAATACTCTGAAGAGGAATCAAGCCATATGTAGTTATCCATTTGAAAGTGCTTAGTGAAATTGTGTTATAAGAATGTAATTAAATGTAAAACTAGGTGTGCTTAGATGACTAGGGACTAGTGTAAGGATTCAAATAAAATGGAAATAGTATTAGATGGTTGTATGTAGAGAATAGGGAAGATTGATTGAGTTGTCTTGATTATATTCTTATTTTCTTTATGATATTTGATAACCCTTTCTAAATTATCTTTGAATGGGATTATACAAGGATCTATTGGTCAAGGTTTATGTGCAATCATGCTATGTTGACACCATGAAGAGGAAGAATTAGGGAAAATGGTAAAATGGGCTCAAAATATTGTTGGATAGGATAACCAAAAAGGGTACACCCTATGGTCTAGCACTATAGTCCAAGTTGGGTGATATTTTATTGAGGGTACAAGACCTAAGAGGATGGATTGGTCATGAAAAGAGGGTCTTAGCTCAACTATGATCAAGTCTGGAAGGTTATGGATGAGTAAGAATTAGTGAAAATAAGCTTGTGAGGGTCATGAGAGTAAGCTAGAGGGATCTATAGATTGGGAGTCATAAGCCATACTCAAGTTACCAAATTTTCATTATAATATGACTATACCTTTCTTACACCCATATTATCTCTCTTTATCATTCTCTTCTATATCTATGCATGATTTTGGCATTATAAGGAATCCTTCTACTAGGAGTATGGCATAAACCTACTCTTATGTATGCCTATTAATACATAAATGACTATTTTACCTACCTCTATGGTTTTATGTAATGAAAATAGTTTAATGGTTTATCTAGGCAAGTGTAGACTTATCTTGCCTTATTTTGTTGTCTTATTATTCATACCTTCTAATAGTTTGTTTCTCTATTACAGGTTGTGAAGAGTGTCATTAGGGGTTATAAGTTGATTATAAGTGGAAAACATATTCCCTTCTATTCTCACATTTCCTTTCCTATTTTTAAAACATTTATGTGATAGATTATAATTAGTAAAAGTGTATATTATTTCAATATTTAGGTCTTAGTTCACATGAAAATTAGTGGTAGTGGTCATAACATTTGTTGTATCACCTTAATTTTAGTTTATAGTTTCTTTTCCGTTTTCCTTATAAGCTAGTAGATTAGTAATTGGTCCTAACTGGAACATCAAATCAGTTATCCATATATACAATTTATATTTAGATATAAGGTTACCCAAAACCTTTCAAGATTTCCCATGCTATCACTTAAGTGAGGATGCTTGAACAACCTCCTCAAGGGTGAAAATTTTGTTGATTATAGTTACACTATAGTCCCTACAACTAAGGAATATAGAGGATAGACTAGGGACCTCCCAGTTCTAAAAGGAAGAATCACCCCATAATGGGGATAATTTGTTAAGAAAGGTGCTTCAAGGCCTCCCTCCACCATAAAATAATCCATTGGTTTTTAGATCAGTAGAGGTAACAAACACCATAGCTTCCCCTCCAAATTGTGTATATGTTTATAGTGTTAAAACCCCTAATGTATTTGATCATCTAGTTGAGGTGTAAAATAAGCAAGTTTATTCAAATCATACTCCATCTACTTCCATGTTAATCTTGGAGGATGTTATAATTGGCACTCCTTCCACTCCATCCCAAGATGAGACTGTTACTATGTAAGTTACCTTGAAATATTCCCCTATTATTTTCACTTTCATTCCCATTTAGTTAGTCCCAGTTAAGTAGATTGTGGGTCCTCATACCCAAAGAACTTTTATCACCTTGGATCCAATTTGAACTCTCATGAATACATATAAAATGGGTTCCACTTTAGTAGGTCCCACTACCTAGGATTCACTTACTAGAGACCACTTTAACTTGGGCTACCTTACAGGATTCTACTTTCATAACCTTTGTCACTATTTCCACTTCATCACCCCCAACCCACATTACATAAGATGTGGATACACCCATTTATAACACTCACACCACAACCTAACCCAATATTATTACTAAAAATACTATTTGTGATAAAACCTCAATATAAATAGTGGACTCATTAAGATAAACATACTTCAAGTTTGTTATTATGCATGGAACTTCACCTTCAACAACACACTCCACTATTGAAATAAAGGGACCAAATAGGAAAGAAGTATAAGTCCCTCCTCTAGTCACCCAGGTTGCATTACCTATTCTAAAAAAAACTCCTCATTTCACTCTTATTTAAACCACTCCTTTAATTATGACTATGCATACCCTACCACTTTATCATCCACTTCACCCACCTTCACTACTTCTTTGTCCTATGCAACATTTATGTTTGTCAATCATTTCACACTTGATCCCATGCCTCTATGTCATACTTAAAATTACCCACCATCCCCATATAATACCACTAATATTTCATGCATGAGCTTCTTGGATGGAAATCATCCAATTAGTATAGGCTTATACAGTAGAAATGATAATTATTAAATAACCTGAGGTTCACTCTAGTTTGACAAGACTTTTAGGAAGATCAAGTGGGAAACCAAAATAAATTTTTCATCCACTTGGAAATAAAATTATCATTTATTAGAATAAGATATATTCTCCTTAACCAAAATAAGGAAAGGGGGGACTATAGAATTAGATAAATGGATTAAAGACCTAGAGTCTATAATTGATGCTATAAGGGATGTGGCTAAGCAAATTTTTAATGGGATGAAACACAATATAAGAATATTAGAGACTTGTACAAAATACATTATCCTAGAAAACTTAGATACTAAAATGAAAAAAACTATATAATCCTTATATGACCTATTAATAGAATGTTGGTAGGTTAAGGCAAGCAACACCCCATTGTAGTTTAAGGAGAAATGGTTTCAAGATTCCATTATCAATTTTGAGATCAATTTGTCAAACCTATCTAGATATGTCATAAGGAAATGTTCCCATAGTTGGACCCCGTGACTCATTATTATAAGGATGATACAGAGTTGGATTTCACATGAAGAATTAACTTATAAAGTGGATTGGGGAGATGAACCTTATAGTGGGCCATATTGGAAATGATTTTAATCTGATCATGAAGCTATTATAAGAGGTAGGGATTATATATTTATTAAATACATATGGACAAATGGAATCCTTCATGGAATTATCTATAAAATTGACCAACTTTATGCCAAAGTTCTTCAATAATGCTAGAGATACCAATAAAAATAATAGTGATTAGGTCATCAAATTAGTTTATTATGCCAAAGGAAAGGTGAAGATAAACATTAATATCAAGGGATCCATTTTGACTCTACTCTCCAATACGTCAGCCTAGATGAGCAAGACCAAGGTATTATTTAGGATGGCCATCATCAACTTGCTTAAGATTGAGGTAGATTATCAGGCATGTTAGAAGGTAATGTAGGATCAGTATCCTAGCTTAGGCACTATATCACAAGTAGGTAAATCTCAAACTAGTGACCCTAATCCCACCCCTCTAGGTGGAACACTTTATATCATTTTGTCTTAATCTATCACTAAACATTCTCCTCGAAAATCACCATGAACCTATTAATTATGAGGGATATATTGAATATTACCTAAAGAATAAGAAACTAAATAAAAAAAGAGAAAATAATGGGTAAGAAGATCTCTTTATCATTGATAAAGAGGGCCCCATTTGTTTAATTGAGTTTAAGGACTATTACATAGTTTAATAATCACCCCTTATTTTATTTTGATCTCATTGTCTCTCTTTTAATTAGTTTAGATGCTACCAACTATGGTATACTATATGTATAAAGGCATGACTACATTGGTTCTATATATAAGAACTAAAATATTTTAAAAGGGGTAAAACTTTAAATACATAACTTAGAATATTAAATAAATTTGTTACATTGTCAATGGTCATATTATTTTCAATGTGAATGACTTATAAATTCTTAGTGTATCTTTTTAAATGGTCATTATTTTTGTGGACTATGATATGAGTCTATATTATCATATAATATCCATGATTATTCATTTTAAAGATAATATTGTAGGGAACATGCTTATTATAGGATTTCCTTTAAACTCTTTTCCCTATTTAGTTAGGATTGAGCATTAAGTAAAGATATCTACCTAAAAGTAATTTCCTAGCTAAACCTAAAAATATTCCATGAAATTAGTAGCATCCATATGTCATAAGGAACCATTTTTCTACCTTACCTTCTTTCCCTTTGTGGATTGTTTTATTCACTTGTCCTACTTGTAAGTTTATCAAGCTACTATTACTAAGATCCATGTTAGTGAGAGAAAAATATTCTTAGAATGGATACAATGTTTGGAAAAAGGTCTTAAATTTTTGAATATAAATATCTATTTTCTCTTATATATATTAATGGTAGGATACATAATAAATACCAAAACCAAAACTCATGCAATGGGAAGATAAAAACCCTTCGAACCTTTAGTAAAAATAAAATGAATAGGATTGTAATTGGCACTAGAAGGATGGAAATTAAAAACATTATAACATACACAATAATAACCATACTTAAGTTACAAACTAACCTTGGAATAAAATATATCCTCGTTGATGCATCTCTAGGTCCAAATCTAATTTTGATATATTACTTTTCCCAGCATTAGGACTTTCAAAAGACCTGGGCTCGGCATGTGGAGATTGAAAAACCCTATAGTTCAACCTAGTTCTCATATCCTTTATAATCCAAATACAATACCCATGGATTAGTTGGAAAGGTTGAATATTAATTTTTTTGGGGATGTCCATGACTTATTCAAAAAACTTAATAGATACCTACCACATTTCACACCCAATGAGGGGCACATGGATAAGGAAAATATAACCTCTTCCAAGACCACATTAATACTTCTCAATGTTGGGTACAAATATGTTGATTTAAAGATATATCCTTATACCTTGTAGGACACTACTTATGATTGATTCTTAAATTTAACTAAGGATTCCATAACTAGTTGGGATCAAATTAGCAACATCTTCTTAGCTCAATTCATACAAGTCAACAATCCTAGTGTGCTTTACAAATAAATTTATAATATGAAAAGAAAACCTAATGAACCTATTAGATACTTTAATTATAGGTTTAAAAATATTTATACACAAACCATAGTTCTCTATATATAAGACTTCTATTTGTCTCTTGAAATATATAAAAATGTCTTAGAACCCTATACAACTATCTTCTTGTGAATGGATCCCCTCATAGTGGACTTATCACTAACATATCAAAAATATATTAAATTAGATAAAAAATTGAATCCATAGGGTTAAATGATTTAAAATATTCAAAATTTCATCCTAAATATAAAGTTATTTCATCTAATCCCAAACTTAAATTAGAACATCCTAATACTTAATCCCATACCTATGATGAACCGACTACCCTTCAAGCAAGGAACACATAAAAAACACTTAGGATTTTTTAGCCTAAATAATTGTGAGGCTGCACCTTAAACATATCAAAGTGATAGTTCTTTTCATAAAAAATGTATATAATATTCCCCAAGGTTCCACCAAAAGTATGCTAGAAGATATATAGCCTATGGTATAAAATCTTAGTAATGAATTTTTGGGTCTCCAAAGGAAACTTGGAAATGTTGGTGGGGATATATAAAAAATGAATTTATCTTAAAAAATATAAAATCAACCATTTAAAATTATAATAACCAACCATAATTGTCACTTAATAAGTTGCCTGAGATGAACCTCTATGAATTAGACTTACTAACTAGTATAAAGTGCAAAACACTACCCAACATGGGGAGTTGGATTGTGGCAAGTTATGCAATGAATTTTATATATTAAAAAATGATATGAAAATATATTATGTATTCAAAAACCACCAAAACACATCCAACTCATTCATGGCCCCAAGCACATCATGACTCCAAGCACTACTATGATGATACAAAATCTTAAATTCCTTAATCAAGAGGATAATGAGATTGAGGAAACCTTAGATAAGATTAATCCTTTTTATAGGTATTAAAGGAATTAATATACATTGAATAATTATATGTAATAATTACCCCTAACAACTTATACTTCCTTAAATAATGGTGCTACCCATATAGATCTTAAAGTGAATAATGATTCCCCACTTGTAAAGGGTAGTGACCAACACCCCACTCTAGAAATAAAACCTCCTCTAAAAAAGACCAATTATATCATAGTGGAAGACATGAAAAAAGTGAAGGCAAACATCATATTTCATGAGTTATCTTAGATCATAGAGTAATATTACCTCTTCTTGAAAGCCTTAACTGATAAACTAGTCCAACCCAAGAAAAAAGTAGCTTATGGAAATGTAGCCATACATAATAATAAGGTTGAGGTCCCCACTTTCTCCTTATAGTATTAATAATTATAAAGAATTTACATAGATATATAATCTATTTGAGAGCCTTGGATAACTTCATACCTATTGGAATTAATAAGAAACTAGGGCCAACTCCCATCAAATATGAAAAAATACTTCATGGAATTTATAAGAAACTAGGGCTAACTCCCATCAAATAAGAAACTAGGGCCAAATCCCATCAAATATAAAAAACTCACCTACCTTTTTAAGCTCAGATTTTAATGTCCATATACGAAAAAAAATATAAATGTAGATGATGGGTGTTATTTATCCATTCATTTAACCAAATTTTTTGTTAAAGTCATTCAAGCTAAGGGTAGTGTTTAAAGCTATCTATAGTAAGGTTTATGGTTTTAGGTATTACAAGAATGGTTTTGGGGGTGTTGATCTTATAAATATTTTATCCTAATCTAATATAATTAAAAAATACTTGATTATGAAATAAATAAACACATGCATAATTAAAACACTCTATGAAAAGAATCTAATTTGCTGAAATAAACACACTTGCTGAAAATAAATACTTTGCTAAGAGTAAGCATACTTATTGAAAGTAAACACTCTATTGAAAGTAAACACACTGATGGAAAGATAAGTACACTTATTTTATATAATTTAATTTAATATTATAACTTAAATATAATTTCCTATAGGGTATAAAACTAAAATATACTTTCAATTATTGAAGCTATAAACATACATAAAATACTATACAAAAACATGTTCCTGATTCCTAAGGAGAATCATCTCTTGCTCACCTTTGGAATATGAATGGAATGAAAGCTTAGTATTTGAAAAATTTAAATGCATTCATTAATTGATCAAAAAATATTACATTAATATAGCTTCAACATTGTATTACTATATTGAAATATTAACTGAACAATGAAATAATTCTCTTTATTACTACGTAAGACATAGAGATCTACCTATATATAATGATACAATTGTAGATCCATATATCTTAGTAAAAAAACTTTGTTATTTATAAAAACCTCATAATTTTAGTGGATCTTCAAAATATTTGATTTGATAATTTAAACAATAAGAATCATTTATTACAAAATCCACCAAAAATCTACTAAGAATAACTTCCTAGATCAATATGTCTTATAAAAGAACATATATATATATATATATATATATATATATAATGAATTATATATAGAAATTATATTTATATATTGTTATTTATATTAATAATATGATTATAAATTGACCAAAATAATCTTGTAGTATGTTTACAAATTTTGAAAATATGAACCTTCAATTATACAATCTCAAGAGCTAGATTGGGAGAGTCTATATCAACTCTAGAAAAGTTTGAAGATATATATGTGAAAGTTTAGAAGATTCCATAATAACAAGATTCAAATATATTTGATTTTGAGTAATTCCATAGCAAGGCTACCAAATTGATAAGGAAGATAGAACACTTCAGTGAATGGTAAAATCCAGTCTTGAATGAGTTCATATTTGTGGACTAGATGAGTCCATAGCTACTGGGTGAGTCTATATAAATAGACTTGGTAAATCAGTAGATGAATTTAGAGTTGACTTGGATGATCTATAATCATGGCAAACAATTTAATAGTTCACTAGATGTCAATATCCTTCATATGGGTTACCTTACAATATCATCAAAAAGGTCCTTGTTCTCTATAGATTGTTGTATTATTTATATATACATAAAATTAGGATACTCAACATGAAAATAATTAGGATAGGATGATATAATTAGTAAATTAGACTTTAGTTATATTAAATAAGATAAAGAATATATTTAATACATTTGAATTGAATACAATCCTAGGATCCTTTCAATGTTTAGTACAAAGGAGAGGTAATTAAGGGGAAATGAAGAACATTTATGGAAATAATGAGTCATATTTTGGACTCATCATTTCTCTAAAACTTTAAGTCTTGCAAGTCCATTTGTAAACTCAACTACTTGTACCTTCATAAATCTAAATTCCATCTTGTAGATGTTGGCTGAGATCATATACATTGAATTCATTACCCTAGTGATTATATTGTGTATAGTTGAAATTGTGATAGGTTTGCACCATATGTTTCTAGATATAAATTTGGTTATCTATTTAAGGAGCCTATTTTTTCTATGGTATAATAGGATTAAGGAGTGATGATCTAAATCTCATGCCTACCCACATTTGTTCTCCTCCTAAATTGATGACATCAAAAATCATGTCATTTATGGCTTATGCTCTTTAGAGGATCCATCTTAAATTGGTTGGAGACATGACCTCCATTATTTTTAGTGGAATTATTAGTGTATCTTAATGCTTGATACTAGATATAAATACCATATCAAAATGTTATATAGTGTATAAATCAAAAGAGACAATGTTATTTTCTTGTTATTATATAAAATTTGTAAATAGTGATCATTGATGTTCTTATTTAACAAATAGGTTGATCTAAAGTTAATTAGTAATAATATTGCACTATCAAAATTAGGTGTAATGCATAGCCCTATAGTTTTTGATTTTGCTATATACTCATCATGTATGGATTTCCATGCTAGATAATTTTTATAAGTGTAGAGAAGGGATCTCACATTGACTTATCCCACATATAAATTGACCATGAATTTATTAATATATCCTAATATAATATTTCACAAGTAAATTTCACACAATAAATCTTATTGGTCTAGGGTGGATTCTTAGAATATATTCAAAAACATAGGGGGATATTCAATATTATAAGGTAGATCACATGATATTATAAGTAGATACTACCTATATAACTATTAATGTAAATATAAAATAGAAAAATGGGAAAGATATCTATAGGCTAGAAGGTGTTCCCCTATTTGACAAGTAGGCTATAGATTACCATCAACTTTATGGGTCTACTACTTTTCCTTTTCTAGGTATTTTTTTAAAGTCTACTTTATTTTTATAAAGTTATATTTTATTTATTTAGTTACCTAAACTCAAAACACAATTTATTGAGTTCCCTAAACTCAAAACACACTTGATTCCATTTGTCTAGATAGTTAGAATGAGAGATAGTAGTTTGGTAGGCTTGATCAACTGACGGTCTAGAAGAAGATGAATCTTGTTTATAAAGCTATTGTTTGAGGATAAAGATTTGTTACTAAGAATTATGATGTTGATGTCTTAACAATAAGATTTATTCTTTAAATTTAGTGATATATATAGGAATCTATCATTTCTTCATTTAGATTGAGTATTTTTTCATCAAGAAGATTGATTTAATTTATATGATCTAAATCCTTATTATTAAAACTATCTAATCCTTGATTTAAAGAATAATTTATAAGGTCCTTACATTATAATTTATCAAGGAGGTAAATAATATATGTAGCTTGTTTTATGATGATGGCATCAACTTTAGATAGTGCAAGAGTGAGCTACAATTTTGGATCCTTTGTAGTGATGGAAGATTTGTATTATTTAAATACCAAAATACCCTTTCCTCTATATATTACTTGTTTGGTGTTAGGAGAGAAGGGAGATTATGATTCCTCTTGTAAAATAATTTCTTATGTTGGTATACTTCCTTCCTCAATATCTTTCTCAATAGGAATTGCTTCTACTAATTCAATAATTTCTATTATAGATGGTTTTTCCTAGAGTGTTGTTCTATCTATTATTTTTGGTGTAATAAAAAAGGGGTGTTTGTCATAGACTATCAAGGTTTGTATTTGTATCTTTCTCTTTATCATCATATTATAGGATTAACTTTCTTTACCTTCTTTTAGTTTGTACATGAGAACCGGGCTCCTTCAAAGAGGTATCCTATGTTTCTTGTGGAGCACCAGATGTTTTAGATGCCTATGTTGTGATTTTTGAAGGAATGTATTTAGTATTAAGTTTTAAATGAGATTATTAATCCATGGGCTTTAATTTATTTTTAGTTATAATCTACTGAGAACTTTGTTAAACTATAGGTGTGGTCTGTGATATGGTTTATCTTATTTAAATAAATAAAACCCTAACCCTAAAAGAGAAAGCCTTTACTTTTGTTTTGTGTTTTGGTGTTTCTCAATAATATTTTGGAAGAATTGTTGAAGGATGACTGGTTCTAGCTTTCTAAAATTTCTTCTAGGCTACTTTACTTTTCTAAAGGAAGTGATGTTGAATAATCAAGTGAATAAGGCCATGGTGATGAGTTGGAGTAGACTTGATGGTAGATAAAACTTGAATGTCCCCATATAGGTAAAATGATAGATTAAATCTATATTAGATATGTTATTGTCCATATTCAAGGTGGAAAATGATCCTCATAGATTCACACCCCAAAATACTACATTGACCTTCACACATGAAATATTTCGTGACCCAAAAGGAAATAGATCTTTAGGGTTCAAGTAGGGTTTCCATATTGATTACTTTGGTATTTAATTAGTGATCATGTATGAGTGATATTAATAGTTGTTAATTTCCATTAAAAAATGTAATAAATATATAAAAATGGGTTTTCCCAATTAATCTCTTACCTTCCTTAGCATTCCCCAAGATTTCAATAGTTATTATATTAGAAACAATAATTTTGACACCCCAAACTATTTTGGAGTCTTATTTTTGGTTTGTAATGAAATATTTAACCAAATTTTCATCATACCCTTGAGTTTTTATTAAAAAAGTAATCCAACCAACTTAATCAAATATTACTACAAAATATCATCTTTATCAACCCATCTATGGACATAGGTTTAGATCTATTTTTATTTCTCATGATGGCTATTTTTATATGTAATAAATATATAAAAATGGGTTTTCCCAATGAATCTCTTACCTTCCTTAGCATTCCCCAAGATTTCACTAGTTATTCTATTAGAAACAAGAATTTTGACACCCCAAACTATTTTGGAGTCTTATTTTTGGTTTGTAATGAAATATTTAAACAAAATTTCATCATACCCTTGAGTTTTTATTAAAAAATTAATCCAACCAACTTAATCAAATATTAATACAAAATATCATCTTTATCAACCCATCTATGGACATAGGTTTAGATCTCTTTTTCTTTCTCATGATGGCTATGCCAATTATCTCAAAGTAAGAGTTGGTATAGTAATTAAAAATAGTAATGACAATAGAAATACAACTCACAATTAAAATTAAGATTCAAAAAATGGTCAAGTTATGGATATTATCTTGGTGGCTATTGATTAAATCCAGAGAAATCATGATTCAACATGGAATATTTAAATGAAAACTGACTTAAAAATGATTTGATTTATTCTTTCACTTATTATACATGTGAATTATTTTACTACTAATCATAATTTTAAGTTATATATAATGGGTTGATAAATGGTTATTACATGTGGATAAAGTTGAGATGACATTCTTTTCTTCTCATTTTTTTACTCATTACTATAGACACCTAAAACTAGTCACCAATGGCTTAATACCTAAATTTAGACTAATTTATACCAACCATTGAAAATTAATCATATAAATAACTAAAAATAATAAATTCACTTGTGAAACACTCATCAAATCTTTAAATCCTATTGAGACATCCATAGTTGGGGTACCTTACCATAAATAACAAAAACCTCTCACAAATTCATCTCTAATTATTCCATGGCATTGTTATCACTTGAATTTTCACCCCTTAAGGAGATTTTAAGTCTATTATCATTAAAGTGTCACAATGGAACCACCTCAGGGTTATGGGTGACCCAATGTTGAGTTGGATCTATAGATTTAGGGCTAGTTCCCCTTGATGTATCACTATAGATCAATCCTACTACTAACTCTTGGGTGGATGAAAAGGGAGAAGGATAAATAAAAGTAAATATACTCTAGGGTAGGTAATACACAAAATATATTTTCTACTCACACCATTTAACATGCACTTGGAACCAAAATAAGCCTATACATACACTTCATTCAATGATAATTTTATCTTCCACATCAATGTTTCAAGCATGCGGTCTTGAAGAGAGCCTATGCTAGGAGGACTTAAACAATAGGAATTATATAAAAAATATTGAATATGATAATCAATACACCTTAAATCCACATTAGACACTTATTTATAACCTACAAAAGAGATATCTCAAACTACACAAGGCACTAGGAAGGATAACATGTGAAGGTAAGGAAAACTACACTTGCACAAGACTAACAACCATTACATGCACTTAGTGAAATATTTAATGAGGTAAAAAAAACTATATTTATTATATAAAGGAAAAAAATTGGTATGGATTCACCATACTAAGGTTTTGAGATCCTTACAATAGCCAAAAGGATAGAATTTATACAAATTATGAGAGGAGAGAGAGAAGGGGAAGCTCAAGAGTAATTAAGACACTTTTAAAGTAAGTATAAAGAGTTATGATATTCATAAAATAATGTATTAGATAGGTCCTAAATTAATCAAGGAAAATTTCCCTCAAATTTATTCAACTCATCCACATGTGGCATAGATTCCCTTATGCTTGCATAAGAAACTTACCTCATCATTTGCCTTCACAAAACTACCTAATCACTACATAGGGTTAGGTATAATGATGGATCTGAGTGTGAGGGGTTATATAAAATACATAAAATTTATTATATTGTTTTATAATCATCCATATTCTTCTATCCATGCACAATCATCCTTGATAATTTGAAATCACTCATTTCCATGCACCTCTCACACTTGGCACCCGAAACCTTTCCAATTATACAATATTATTTATAAATAAGGAGGTATAACACTTTTAAATAGTGTCCAAGTGATCATGTTCATAAAATAATCCATTAAAGGCTTCAAAATTAGAGCTCTCACCCTTTTCACTAAGTGTTCACTATTTACCCACTAGATTGGCTGAGATGGAGAAGATAGAAGACACACTTAAGAGTTTATATCCCTCATAAAATGGCCATGGAAACTTATAAAAAGTCTCAAAATATTTTCAAAAATTTATTTCATCTTTTAAAAATTCTCCATACTTATAAAACACACAAAAATGTCAAAGAAAAACCCTATTAAAACCCTTATATATAGGTGTAGTATAGCTAAATTAGATGGGTTAGGGACTTGAATATTCCTTTATATCTCCAAGTTTGTTTCATTGAATTTACACCCCATATGGATGCTTCAATTTTCTTCTTTCCCTAATCGGGTCCTTAGGAGGGTTTGTAAGGGTTTTAAAGAACTTTCAGGTCTTAGGATTATTTCATAGAATTAGAACATTGAAACTTTGAAATAATTACACTTATTTATTCTTATTTATCCTCCATAACATATCTAATCACCTCATATTTCCATGTAAAGTGTCATGAGAGATATAATCATCTCAAGTTACCATTCGTGTCTTTTTTCATGTATTATATGAGGTATGAGTGTTTTTCAAGCAAAAAATGGATTCTTGATAGTTTCACCTATAGTTTTAGAGTCCAGAAACCTTTTTCGACATCCCAAAAACATGATTTAATAGGTCTTATTGGTCATCTAGTCTTAAAATTGATAAGAATCATCTCTAGGTACTAGGCTTAAACTAGGCCTAATATGCCTTACCTATAAATTAGGCCCAACATGAGCTCTTATTATATTCCCATACTTTATGATGTTTAAAAAACCTCTAATAACATCCCTTACACATTATTAAACAATATATAATGCTTAACCAATGCCATAGATGAAAATTCCCTATTCACCTAGCAATAGGCTTCCCTATACCTCATGGTGTTGATTGTAACCTTTGTTTTATAGGAGACCCTATTTATTTTAAAACACTATAGCTTGGTTTTCTATGTTTAAATATGAATTTTTCAGCTTTTAAAATAGTATTTATGGATCTCTTATGGTTTTGGCTCACCATTTCATCCCTTTCCCTCAAAACTAATTATTTTCACAAGGTAAAAGTACCCTACCTCTAAGATAGAACAAAGGCATGCTCTCATGTTTGATTATAAAAAATAATTATTGGATTATTTTATAATTTAAAAAGGATGGTTTTGAACAAAATTTAGTTATTAACTCCAAGTTTTACCCCTCAAATTCATAAAAATATCGGATAGACTTGCAAGAGGGACATTATTTGTAAAAAAACTCAATAGTGGACTGTGTGTTTCAATATTAGAGTTATTTACCCTTAAGATGCATCATGTTATATTAATGAGGTTATTTTATAGTTTATGAACCTCTTATACCATTTAATCATCATTAAAAACAATTCATATACACCTACCTGAACTAAAAATCATATCAAACCCTGACTGAATTTTCTTTTCAAAAGGCTGCCTATAGGTGAAAATGGGTTTTTAGTCATATTGTTTAGAGATCATGGAGGTATTTATATTATTTATAGATTTTTTGTTACAATTAAAATCACTATTTAAACCTCACCCTTACTCTTTATTAACTTTGAAAACCCTAAACTAGGTCTTATCTCCTATGACTAAGACACTAATGTTTTTTGACCTATAGGTGTCTATGCCTTGTTTGAGCTTATTTCTGATTGTGAAAGCCTTTAAAACATATGATTTATAATCAAATATCATTTTAATATATCTTATATTAATCATTAATTTATTAAATAACTTTAAATTACATAAAACTAATTCACTATCCAACATAATCACACATAGGACTGTAGGTGTGTAATTAGGAAGGATGGAGCAACATATGGCCTTCCTCAAACCTCATAAGGTTTTCCATGGTGAATTAGATCCATTAAAAATTAATTTAAATTAAAAAACATTAAATAAATATTCATAAACTTATATATACCCTTTTAGGTCACTACTTACTCTCAACTATAGGTACACATTTCATGCCTTTGCCATACTATTGTTGCACATGGGTTGAGGTTAAGCATATCATATTATTGAAAGACAAGTCATATCATATTGTGTGTCACTAAACCAATTACCACAATAAAATACGTAAATAATTTTGAATCTACAACCTTGATTAATATATCTCCCCTTTTGGTTTTAAACCTACAAATTTCATTGAAATAATTTAGTGTACCTGAGAATGACTTTGGAATCCCAAAACTCATGTTTATTGGGATTTCCAATTTCCTTATATTGCAATGATATAACATCATATTATGGATACTATATGGGGATATTATTTTATATCAATAATTCAATCCTAAAATTGATACAATTTTATTAAAAAACATAGAGCTCTCTATATTCTATTTTTAGGGATAGAGAGACCAAATATATTCGTAGCATCTTTTGAAGGAAAAACCTCTACTTTTCGTAGAAATATGACCATTATGACATGTATTATATAATATTTTTTTAATTTTATAACCTAAAGATGAATTTCACCATTTTTTTTACCACCCATACCTCCGTACAAACCTCTTGAAGCTCTTGTATGAGACAATTGTAAGTGTTTATTTTGTTGATAAGGTAGTGAGTAAGAAAAGTAGGAACTTTGATTTTAAGGATTTTGATATATTATATCACAAGATAATTAAATTAAATAACCTAACTATCATGAATCCAATAATTCTAAAACATCTCCAAGGATCTTTTACAATTTACCATAACACAGGCTATACATCTATTATTGTAAACTTGAAAACCAAGTATAAGTTGAGAGTTGTCCATCAAGGACCTCAAGAGAGAGAGTTTTGGGTGATGAAAAAATCATGGATAGGGACTATTAAAACATTAAAATACTCCAAAAAAACCATATATCTCCATAGATTTCTAAAATAAGAAACAAATGCAAACCTATACCACTCTTGAATGCATAAGCAAAAAAAATTGCCTGACGTCTAAGTGATGGTTCATAAAGGAGAATATATTACACTCATAATTATTTACATAAAAATTAAGTAGACTTAGGCCTCTTTCAACCTCCAAAATAATTCATCTCAAATCTAGTTGTATGACCCACACCAAACATTTGAAATTGACCTTTCTTGGCTTACAAGGATAACAAAGAAGAAATAGAAATAAAGAATAAAATTTTTGAGGAAATATCTACACACCAAGAATGTGAAATATTTTAAGGAGGTGAAGATACACTATCTCATGTTTTTTTCTAAAGGTGAGCTTCACAGGTCCATACAAGTGCCATTAAGGGCCTAAGATCAAGGGAAAACTACCTCTTTCTCCATGAAACTAATTCTTGAACTAGCTCTAATGATTTCATAACATCTCCTGACCTTTTCCACTTCAAAAATAATCTTTGTGATAAAATTCTTCCTTTAAAGTCCATACAAGTCATTTAATGAGCTAGAAATATGCCAAAATTACACTTTTTTCACATAAGACATGGTAAAGGACAAAATCAAGACTTAGAAACACCTTAAAACATATAAATGACCACATTAGAACATTTTAAAGTTAATTTTATCCTTTGACCATATTTTACTAGGGTTTCCTTTGGTTGACTTTAGTTGACTAGACTAGCACAAGGAAGATAGGCTTAAACCAAGGTTGGATCCAGGATAGGTAAGGTATTTAGACCAACATCAGACCCCTATAAGACATATGGAAACATATAAAAAAGTTTATAAATGTATGGGTTGACCCAATTTTAATAAAATTAAAAATTTTTCAATACTTTTGGTAATTCTAAAAAAATAGGATCAGACCTTGAATTGAATAAAAAGATAGTTTATTGACCTCAAAACACATAAAGGAAAGACAACACACAAGTATACCAAAATAAAATACAAAACAAAGATACCACTTATGCTTCTAAGAACTTAGGGAATACAAGACAAAATAACAAGAAAACTAATAATGTACATTAAACTTAAACATACCTCCCTTCCTAGATTAAAAGGTAAGTACCTTGAATCTCCCTCCTCATGAGATTAATGAAGATTCCAAGCATGTTTCCTTTTGGATGGAGTGTTAGATGACTCATATTTCCTTTTTTCTCCTTGGCTTGTCACTTCATTTGATGGATTCATCTCTCATAAGCCTCAAAGGTAGTTGAATTATTCTTTACCTTGGAAACATGCATCATACTACTATCCTTTTGTCTCATTATGGCATATTTACATATCTATGAAGGGTGAAGTCTCTTGCAAGTCCATACCTTCTTGAAAGACCTCATTGTCCTTCTAATTTGATGTAATCTCTTCAAAACCTTCAAGAAGTGTTATGCCATATCTCTCTATAAATATTTCTTGTTCAAACTCCCTCTTGGTGTTGGTAGGATCAGCTTCACATGAGGTTATAAAATCAAACCTCAAACCTTATTTAAAAGACTCATTGTCATCATCAATTACTCTATAATGGTTTGGAGTATCTTGATGATGATGCCTTTCAACACATGTTTGCTCCTCAACAACTTGGGTTTGTGTTCTTATGAGTTTTTTCCTCTCATTATCTTCATATTCTTTGAACATTTTCATATATGTGCACCACATGTATTCTTTTTTAAACACATCAACTTGTTTATCATGGCTTGTAGTCAGCTCCAAAGGACTTATAGGCCCCTTGAGACCTTAAAATTCATTGTAATTCCCTCAAATATCTGAAACAAGTCATCATCCTCTTTTTTTTCAACATTATGAAGGTGAAAAATGAGATAAACTTCTTCTTATTTATAATCCAAAAGAGCCTCTTTCAAAGCTTATTCTTCTACACAATAAATTTCATCTTCATTAGAATTATAATCTAAAGTTTATTCACAAGTATTCATCCCTTCCTCATTTTTAATCCAATATAAAATATCTATCTCCTCTTCCCTCTTGGTGATGTCAATACTATTCATCTCAAAAATAAGAAGTTTAGCCAAAGAAGGTTCCCAAGGGGAAATGCAATCCTCAACATTAAAAGGGTAAAATGGATTATCTAGAGGAGGTTGAAATATTTGTTCAATGGATTCTCAAGGAGGGGTGGGAAGTAGTTGAGTAATTTCAAGTTTCTCTCCACTTTCAACTTCTCCACTTAAACATCTCTTATTCTTCTTTTCACAAGTTTACACTACCTCTTTCCATCATAGGAAGCTATGCTTAGAGGATTATTCATGAGGCTGAGATAAAAATGGAGGGGTAAATGATATGTTTATAAAATTTGGGGTTTCCTTGGGCATGGTATCTTGTCTCCCACTTGGGAAAGTAGGCTTTTATATTTCATTTTCTACTACCATGATGGATTTCCTTAAAATATAATTGGCAAATTCAATCTCCTTATGAAAATGGGCCTCAAAATTTAATATTCCTTTATAAAAATCTTCTCCAAACAAGTCAACCTACTCAATAGTGATATCCTCCTTCCTTTGGTTGCTCTCTTGGATGGACTTCCAAGAAGGGAAACTTTGGGGAATGCATGAAGGACTTGGGAAATTTTGAAACATGCTTAGATTATCATTTTGAGTCAAAAAAGTTGACACACTTTAAGGTTGATGTGTGGTATATTAGAGCTAACAATAATAAATTGGTTCATGATCTCTCAACCTATCTTCTAGGTGGAAAATTAGGCCATAACCATCAAACATCTCATTATAAAGACCTTGCCAATTATCTCCCTATATGCATCCACTCTTTCTTAAATTTATTTGAAGTATTTCTCACACTCTTTATATAATCACTATAGATGACTTGACCACAAGCATTTCTAGTATCATGGTCTAACATATAGTCTTTATAGGTAGGGATAATTTTATTGAAACTTGCAATAGAGTGACTCAGAGAGGAACTAGGTGGACTAGGTGAAGCACAAGATTGATAGGGCTGATTATAGGCAACATAACATTTATAAGGATCATGACAAGATTGGAAAATTACTTGTTCATATTGAGAGGGAAAAGGCAAAGATGGGTATGTTTCCCTAACTTGTGTTAAGATAAACTCAACATCAAAATTATCCATGAATCACTCATGAGAATACCATAGAACAATAAAACAAATTCAATTATACTATTTGGACTACTTACCTAGTATATTTATTCTTGGATTCACCATTGGTGCTTAGTGAAATTGCCTCCAAAGGCTGATATCTTAAGGAGAACACCAAAACTCCTCAAGTTCTTAGAAAAAGTGTCCCACCAAGCATGCCAAAAACTATTTTCACTTAAACTTTCACCCCTTGAGGAGATGATAATTCTCTACTCATTCAAGTGGCACAATGGAACCACCTTAGGGCTATGGGTGACCCAAATTTGAGGTGGATATCTAGATTTGGGGCTAGTTCCCCTTGATGTACCACTATAGATCAATATTACTACTAACTCTTAGGTGGATGAAAGGGTAGAAGTATAACTAAAAGTAAATATACTCTAAGGAAGGTGATACACCAAATATTTTGTCTACTCACACCATTTAACATGCACTTAGAACCAAAAGAAGCCTATACATACACTTCATTCAATGACAATTTTCTCTTCCACCTCAGTGTTTCAAGAATTGGGTCTTAAAGAGAGCCTAGGATATGAGTACTTAGATAATAATCCTTATAGAAACACTATTGAATAGACTACTCAATACACCTATAATCCACATTAGAGACTTCTTATTGACCTGTAAAAGAGAGATCTCAAACTACACAAGGCACTAGGAAGGATAACATGTAAAGGTAAGGAAAACTACACTTGCACAAGACCAACAACCATTACATACACTTATTGAAATATTAAATGAGTTAAAAATAACTATTAGGAAAATGAAACTTTCACAAGACCAACAACCATTACCTACACTTAGTGAAATCTTGAATGAGGTAAAATGAACTATCTTTATTAGCTCAAGGCAAAAATTTAATAGGTCTTCACCATACCAAGGTGGAGAGATAAATATAATAGCCAAAAAGGCTAGAATTTATTTAAATTTTGAGAGGAGAGAGAGAAGTGGAATATTAAGGGTCATTAAGACACTTGTCAAGAAAGGAAAAGGAGTTATGGTAGTCATAGAATCATGTATGAGATAGGTGTTGAAGGTAATTAAGGAAAAATGTCCATTAAACTTGTTCAACTCCTCCATATGTGTTGTATATTCCCTTTTGCTTGCAAAATAAACTACCCTCATCATTTTACTTCACAAAAATACTTCATCACTACATAGGGTTAGGTCTAATGATGGATCTGAGTGGGAGGGGTTAAAAATAAGCCCTCATATCCATTGTCTCAATTTCTAATCATCCATCTTCTTTTATCCATGTATAATCATCCTTAATAGTTAAAAATGACTCATTTTCATACACCTCTCACATTTGGCACCCAAAACCTTTCCAATTATGTTGATCCATGTAAAAGGAGGGATGACACTTATTAAGAGTGTCCAAGTTATTAGATTCAATAAACAAGCCTTGAAAGGCTTCCCAATTGGAGTTCTCACCCTATTCACTAAATGTTCACTATCTTCCCAATAGAATGGCTAAGATGGATAATATATTAGACAAACTTAAGAGTTTATATACCTCATCAAATGTCCATGGAGACATATAAAAAGTCTCAAATATCTCCCAAAAGTGATTTCACCTTTTGAAACCTCTCCATACTTGAAAAACACACAAATGATCAATTAAGAACCTTATTAGACCCATTTCATTTAGGTGTAGTAAAAATTAGTTATATTGGATAGGGCCTTTAAGAGTCTTATACAACTCCAAGTTGGATTCATGGCATTTACACTCCATTTGGATGCTTCAATTTTCTTCTTTCCCCAATTGTGTCCTTAGGATGGTTTGTAAGGGTTTTCAAGCACTTTCACATCTTAGGCTTGTTTCATAGAATTGGCATGTTAAGAATTTGAAATAATTCCACTTATGTCTTATTATTTATCCTCCCCAACATATCTAATCACCCCATCTTGCCATGCAAAGTGTCATGAGAGATGCAAACATATCAAGTGCCATCTGTGTCCTTTTCCATGTACTATGTGAGGTTTGAGTGTTTTTTAAAGCCAAAAATGGCTTATTGATAATTTAACCTACAAAATAAGAGTATATATACCATTTTTAACATACCAAAAACATGATTCAGTATGTCTTATTGGTAATTTTGTGCTAAAAGTGATAGGACTCCTCTCTAGGTACTAGGCCTAGACTAGGCCTAATAGGCCTTGCCTAAAAATTAGGCCCAACACTCCTATTGGGCTCAAATAATTTATTGTGGTTAAAAACCCTTGAATCACATCCCATACACATTATTAAAAAATATATAATTCTTAACAAAGGCCATGGATGAAAATGTCTTCCTCACCTAACAATAGGATCCCTTATCCCTCATGGTGCTGACTGTAACCTTTGTTGCATAGGATACCCTATTTGATTTATAACCCTCTAAATTGGTTTTCCATGTTTCAATAGGAATTTTTAATATTTTTTTAATCATATTTAGGGATATATAATGGTTCTTGTTCACCATTTCATCCTTTTCCCTCAAAACTACCTCTTTATGCAAGGTAAAAGTACCATGCCTCTGAGATAGAATAGAGGCATGCTACCTTATTTTATTCTCAAAATATATTATTTTAGTGTATTAAACATTTACCAATTATTTTTTTTACCAAAATTTATTTATTAAGTTCAAGTTTTGACCCCTCAAATGCATAAAAATATGGGGCAAACTTGCAAGAGGGGCACTATCTATAGGAAACTCAAAAGTGGACTATGTGTTTCAATAATAGAGTTATTTACCATTAATATAGATAATTTTATCCTCATGAGGTTATTTTATATTTAATTACCTTTTTATACCCTTAAATCATCCTTAAAAACATTGTATATACCCCTGCCTAAACCAAAACTCATAGCAAACCCTAACTACGTTTTCTTTGCAAAAGACTACCTGTAGGTGAAAATGGGTTTTTGGTTGTATTGATTAGAGATCATGGATTTATATATATTATTCATATATATATATATATATATATATATATATATATATATATATATATATATATATATATATTTATAATTTAAATCATTATTTAAACCTCACACTTATTCTTTATGAACTTTGAAAACCCTAGACTAGGTCTTATCTCTTTTGAGTGAGACACCTATGTTTTCTAACTTGTAGGTGTTTATACCTTGTTTGAGCTTGTTTATGACTGTGAAATAATTTAACCTATAGTATTTATAACCACTTATAATTTTAATATACCTTGTATTCAGCATTAATTTTTCAAATAAATTTAAAGTACATAAAACCAACTCACTGTCCAACACAATCACACATAGGATTGTAGGTGTGCAATTAGGAAGGATGGAACAACACATGGTCCTCCTGAAACCTCATAAGGTTTTACATGGTGAATTAAATTCATTAAATTTTTTTTTAATCATAACCACCATGAAATAACTATTATTATGCTTAGACACACCCTTTTGGGTCACTACCTACTCTCAGTTATAGGTACACATTTCATGTCTTTATCGTATTGTAGTTGCACATGGGTTAAGGTCAAACATGTCATCTTATTAAAATAACATTAATAGAATATTGTGTGTCACTAAACAAATGAAAACACTAAAATATGGAAACAATTTTTAATCTACAACCTTGATGAATAGATCTCCACTTTTGGTTTTAAACTTGCAGATGTCATTGATATAATTTAGTCTACCTAGGCATGACTTTTGATTCCCAAAACTCATTTTTCTTAGGATTTATAATTTATTTATATTTAAAGGAGATAAAATCATATTAGGTATAATATATGGGGCTATTAGGTTATATCAATAATTCACTCCTAAAATTGATCCAATTTTATTAAAAAACATAGAGCTCTCTATTTTCCATTTTTAGGGATAAAGAGACCAAATACAATACTATCATCTTTTAAAGGAAAAACATCTAATTTTCATAGTAATATAATCCTTATGTATTATATAATATTTTGGGCATTTTATAACCTCAAGATTAATTTCACAATGTGTTTTACCACCCATACCTACATACAAACCTCTTGAATCTCTTGTATGAGACAATTGTAAGTGTTTATTCTGCTGACAAGGTAGTGAGTAACAAAAGTAGGAAATTTGCTTTGAAGGATGTTGATATATTATCTCAAAATATTATTAAATTAAATCACCTAACTATCATGAATAAAATAACACTAAACATCTCCATGGATCCTCTATAATTTATGATAACACAAGCTATACATCCATAACTACAAACTTGAAAACCAAGTATAAGTTGGGAGTTTTCCATCAAGGAATTTAAGAGAGAGAGTGTGTGTTGTGAAATTAAAACATGATGGATATTGAGTATTAAAACCTAAAAATTCTCCATCAAAACCATATAGATCCATATATTTATAAAAAAGAAACAAATGCAAACCTATACCACTCTTGAATGCATAAGCACAAAAAGTTGCTTGAGGTCTAAGTGATGTTTCATAAAGGATAATATATTAAAATCATAATAATTTAAATTATAATTAAGTATACTTAGGCCTCTTTCAACCTTCAAAATAATTCCTCTCAACTCCAACTTTATGACCCACACCAAGCATTTAAAATTGACCTTTCTTGGCTTGCAAGGATAAGAAAGAAGAAATATAAAAAAAGAAAGATTTTTTTGATGAAATATCTACACACAAAGCATGTAAAATATTTTATGGAGTTTAGGAGAAACTATCCCATGTTTTTGTCTAAAGGTGAGCTTCACAAGTCTGTACAAATGGCATTAAGGTCCTAAAATCAAGGGAAAACTACCTCTTTCTACATGAAACTAATTATTGAATTGAATCTAACCATTTCCTAACATATCCTAACCTCCTCCATGTTTATTTGATAAATATGCTTCCTTCAAAGTCTTTCCAAGTCATTTAATGAGCTATAAATATGCCAAAATGACACTTTTTGCACATAAGACATGATAAAGGACAAAATAAAGACTTAGAAACACCTTAAAACTTATAAATGACCACATTACGACATTTTAAATATATTTTGAGCCTTTTACCATGTTTAACCAAGGTTGAATTTGGTTGACTAGACTAGTACAAGGAAGATAGGCTTAAACCAAGGCTAGAGTAGGGATAGATAAGGTATTTAGACTAACATGAGACCCTTATATGACATATAGAAACCTCTAAAAAGTTTATAAATGTAGGTGTTGACCCAATTTCACTAAAATTCAATTTTTTTCAACAATTAAAACATGAAATTTGGCATATACACCTATTAAATGGGGTGAATTCACACACAAATTAAATAAAATCTTGAAAAATGCTAAAATCCTAAACATAAATAATTAAAATTCTAAACCTAACCAAATTCCTAATTGAATTATCCATTAAAAATTAATGAATTATAAAAAAATGAAATTCAAAAATAAATAATATGTTAGGAATTCATAATTAATTTTTTGTGAGTTGTCAAATATCCTAAAATATATAAAAATGCCTATTTATTACTAATCATGACCATTTGACACCTTTTAACTCTATTGGGATCAATTAACTAAGGTTAGGTTTGAACCTATTCCAGGATATAATTACACTTTAACACACCTTGGGTTGGGGTTAGCTTCTAAACCTATAAATACAAGAATTTATCTTTTCATTTAGAGAGCTTGAGCATATCAAAGCTATAATGCTAGTTTCAGAGCAAGATTGCATGACAATAGTGTTATAATGCCAAAATCACAAGATAAACCATAATCTACATCAAGCAATCATAATACAATAATGGTTTCAAGGAGAGAATAATCCACACAGCTCCATTTTCCAAATATTTATTGAGCAAAATTCAAACAATCCAAATGAACACATCATTTTGATAATTCAAGGAAGGTAAAGAATATTTAAGCTCTTTGCATTTTATTTGAACTTTGTAATTTATTGTTTGTTCACTAGGTTCCCCCCTATGATCTAAACTAAGTTTTAGGCATGTTAGTGTATTTTTATTTAAGTTATTTTACTTATTCTAACACATGATCTAACCATCCTTCTTGGATTCCTTGATCACAAATGGCATGCTCAGTGGGACATTGAGCACTCTACATACCAAGGAAATGAAGATGCAACTCATAAATTACCAAATAGATGCTTGAATATCTTCAAAATTGTAGTTTTTTTTCCATATTTTTAATTTTGAATTAACTGGGATCTACATAAGGACTGACATTGGCTAGGTATAATCAGCATTAGTTTTGCCAAACCATCATCAGTTCTACCTAACTGAGCTCATTTCTAGGTGGCTGACATCAGTCAAATTGTAAGGAAAAAATGGCTAACAAAACTTTTATTTTGAATCTTTTTTTCATTCATAAACTTTATTTATTGGTTTATTTTATATTTATACTCTCTACCTAACCACTATGTTGTAGGTTTCAAAGAGTTTTTATAATCTTTTGAGCTAAAATAACATTTTTACTTCACTTTGGTTTTGATTTTGAGTTCACAGGTGACCAACATCAATTTTAGTTGATTGTTATTTGTTTTTTACTACTATCATCAGTTCTGTTTGAAACTCATCAGCATCAATTGCCTTAAAACTAACATCATTCAGTTATGATTGATGATAGTCACTATGTTTTTAAAATAGAATCCCTAGAGCTATGTTTTGAAATCTCATTTGTTTATTATTGAAATTACTTCCAAGTATAAGGAGACTATATAACCATTATAGGACAAAGGTATGATTGTAACACAAAATTAAAAGTTTAAATGGTTTTAACACTTCATGTTGGGTACCTAAAAATAATTATCAAGGTCATTCACACTTAATTTTGGTGTTAAAAATAACTTGTTAAATCTTGAACATTTGATATTGGTACTTAAAAGGAATTAGAATTGCTAATGTTTTTAAAACACATCATTTTTTATGATTAAAATGAATACTTAAATGTTGAACACTTCATTTTGGTTTTTAAAAATCAATTAGGCTAAATATTGAACATTTGGGTTTTTGGCTTACAATTAACATAGATGTTTTTGCTTAAGTTATGTTGTGAAATTTGTTTCAAGATTTCACACATAAGTGAAGGTTCCAAGTAAACAAAATTCATCGCACATTTCAATTTGGTGCCTAAAAGTAACACTTAATTCAATCACAATTTATTGAAAGTGTTTGTTGCTTGTTTGTTTGTGAAAAATGAATAACACGTGTATGCTCACCCTCCATCCCCTATAGGGAACTTGGGAAAAGTGACTTTTTATTGAATTTGTGCTTAGTATAAGGCATGGAAATAAATTTTTTTAGGATCTCCCCAGAACCCACATGGTTTAGGTGATCTAAATCAACACTAAAGTCTTTCCACTTTGTCATTTCTTTTCATGCAATTTGGCTTATAGAGGGGATGTCATTAACTCTTTGTCAATTATTTAAGGAAGTATTGACCTGGGGATTCATCTCTTGATATTTTTTCAACCCCATTCAATGGTGAGGTATATAAATTAGGGTATGCTTACTATGAGAGCTAGGGGGTTGAGTAGATAACCTCTCCTTTTATAATGAAGACCTGAGTCAGGTCTGGTCAACCAGGATATTTCATTAAGTAGTCCATGAATGGAATCACTATGAAAAGGAATAAAACCTTACATATTAAGTTGATTGGTATGAACTCAATTGATGTGGTGCTTCTCCTATATTAGCCACACTTTGGATCAACCTAGATTGTCATAATTTTTAATTTTTAGTCAACCCCACTTACCACACCTTGTTAGGATCTAAGATGATATACTTAGTTGTATTTAGTATTTTTAATTTTATTTCTTGGTTTTTTCTGTATAATTTTTTTTCCTAACACATCAAAAATGAGTTTTGAGTCCACACTACTTTTTTTGAGGAAGAGTTATGCTTTTCATTTGACACCTTGATTTAACTTAGACTTTTTATGTCAAAAAATGTTGTGTGGGTCAATTGAAAATTGAAATGGGTAATGTTAATCTTCCCAAATTAATTAAATATTTGACCCATATAAGTATATGAAACAAAACATTATTTACATCTTTTGAGAGTGATAACATCATTACACTACTCAGATTATTTCAATAGACTTGTTTTGTCTTGTGTCCAAGTTGCCATTGTTTAAAACTAATCACATGTGTCTTGTGGTATCTATGTTTTATTATCATTATGCCATTCATATTTTCCTAGCTTGTTGCTCAAAAATCCTAAAGTTTTCCTAAGTTGAGTTCTTAATTAACCTTGACAAGTTCATATTCATACATTGATTGATTTATGTTTAAACCTCATCATGCAAGGGCTAATACATAAATCTTTCTCTTTTGGGTTGCATAAATTAGGTTAATTATTGACCCAAAATTCAAAAAATATATTGCTTGTGCCTTTATTTGAGAAAAATAGTATATCTCTAAGTACCTTTTTTTAGTGCCTCATACCAATTTGATCATATTCATGCCTATGATCAAGTGCCTAGTCTATGACAAAGTGTTCCAAGTTTGTTAGATTAAAATCATCACTTTTTTTCAAGTCTATATTTTGAATCCATGTTTGGCAAAGATTCCTAGTAGATGCCTTGTTTGAGCCTAGGTTTTGATGCCGTATTTGGCTAAAATACCTAAAAACTTTTAATTTTTCTAGTTTAGACCTATTTGAAACATCTTTGGACCTAGATTTTGGCATATTATTTTTAGTTCATTTATTTGACCTTGTTTGTGTAAGATATTTAACATTAGAAATTTTGTGATATACTATTTTTACCAAGTCTTTACATATACCCTTTTGGATATATAGATCCATTCCTTTACCCAAGTTAGACCTAGGATAAACCCTTTTATCTTTTTAGACATAACTTTTTAGAGTTTGTAGAACTCTAACCACTCTTGTCACAAAACATTTTCCATTTATTTAACCATGTCTCACTATACACATAGTGGATTCATGTATAATCTAGGATATGGAAATGTTATCACACAAGAGGAATTTAGTCAAGACCCTTATGAATACAATGTTATTTTTGAGATGGATTATTATCCACCTTACAACACTCAATTAAGGGAATAGAGTAAAGATCCTTTGGCCAATTATTTAGTTAACATTATTCCATACATAAAGCATGATTGAGAATATATGGCCCAATATATGGCTAACATACCTTCAGTTGTGGAACAAGTTCAACGTTAACCATATTATGTTACAATGCCATTGGCCTATGATAATAAATATATAGAGGTAGAGGCTAAGTTTTTGGAAGATTTTTCCCATGAAAACTTGACAAGTATAGTAAAATGGCCTTACAACATGTCTTATAATCATAAAAATGAACATGCCTCTTATAGTAACCCTAATACCATTGTATTGATGCCATATCAAGATCATCATATTCTTGCCACACAAAGGGCCTCATGGAGGACCACTTCATTCAAATGTAGACAATAGACTAGACATATCAAAACCTAACATGTAGCTTTAATAATATAATGATGTCAATTACACCTATTATTAAGTTAGTTCCTTCAATAAGAGTCTTACTTAAATTTGGTTGGTTAATAAAATTAGATTTTAGACCCAGTTACACAAAGCACCCTAGCAAAAAACATGTTTAGTACCCTAACTAATGAGGAAGTGTCTTTTTATTCTACATATAATAGTGAGTTAAACATAGTAAACAATGTGCAAGCAACATCCAATCCAAACAAAAGTGGTGTTAATGCATAAACAAATAGTCAAAAATAAAATGTGCCTTTAAATAAAACCATAAATGGTTCATAAACTCAAGGGATAGGAGTTTCTACTTCCCATTGTCAACCAACTACCTCTAATCTTAAACTAGTTGCTTCTTCAAGAACCCAACATCAAGGATTAAGTACTCAACCAATGACTAGTGTCAAGCCACAACAAAATGTGATGAATCTTACTCCACCCCAATAGGTAATGAGTAACATTCCAAAATAATAGGCACCATCCAATGTAAATATGAAATAGAGGTAAAAGATATTAACACCTCAATAGGGGTCAACCAATATTCCACATTGCGAAGTAGTAGTAAACATACCTCTTTAATTGTAGACTAACATGCTGATCCAAAACCAAATGATGTCTAACCAACAACATATTAGTATTGGTCAATGATAAATGTTGAATATCCAACATGTGTCCAATTCCTAAAAGGTATTTGTGTAATGAATAGGTTACAATGTTTCACAAGTACATATTAGGAAATAATTACCTTTTGTACAAAATGTGTGACAAGTTCAATGACATGGTCTTGTTTCACAAGTTCCCCTCAATCAACAAGGTAGGACTAGTCAACAACATATCCTTATTCAACCTCAATAGGTACACTACAACCATATTCCTCCATCCCAATTACAATATTCTCAAAACCAAGGCTATATACCAAATCTTACCTATAATATCACACCATAGTATGTGTAATTTCAATAATTGTACCCCAATCTATACATGCATATTCCTAGCCCATTCCCTAACCAATCTATCATTTCCCAACATATGCCTCCATCATACCCTAATCAAAGTAGTCCACTTATGACTGCCCAACCTCCACCTTAGGCCAATGATCCCATTGGTTTCCTAGCTTAGGAATTGTAACAAATAAGGATGCAATCACCCTCATCCAAGTATGGAAACATACTAAAAAATTCATATTAGATGACATGTGTTATTACCTTTTCAACATGGAGTACTTATAAATACCATTTCCTCTAGGGTATAACAACCAAAGTTCAAAAAATACAAAGTGAAAGGTAACCCCAAGGCCCATTTGACATAATTCTTTGTTGTATGCCAACTAGTGGCCTATAGTGACATATGTTTATTATTGTTGTTTCCAAGATGCCTATTAGGATAAACATTGGAATGGTTCCTAAAATTACCCAAGAATTATGTATCTAATTTTGATGATCTTTGGGACAAGTTTATATAACACTTCTCTTACATTATCAAACATGATATTTCATTGGTAGATTTGATGCAAGAAAAATAGAACGTTGGAGAAATATTTTTAATCTATTTAAAGAGATGGAAATCCCTTGTAGGTCAATTTAACCATAGTCTACTAGATAAACAACTAACTGTTGTGTTTATAAAAAATATACACAACAAGATATCTTATAATTTAGAGTTATGGTGTACACATAATTTTAAAATAGATCATTGATACAGGTTTGTTTATTGAAAGAACCTTTATTAAAAAAAGGATTATTAAACTAACCTCATCGAATTAGAGCCAAAACTAGAACTAAAACAATTTCTAAAATCAAAACCATATCTAATAATAAGCATCACAACCTACCCAACCTAATAATTATGACAAACTAAAGTAGTTCAATCATAATAAGAATGTTATAAGGAAAAAAGTAGTAGATTCATGACATGTCCAAATGGTCTAAAAACTATCTCCTTAGTCTACACTGCATTTACAAATTATTCCTAGCCAAAAACGTCTTCAATGAACATATCAAGCATAACATTCTAGACTAGTGTATCAAATGCAACAACCATGACTTTTAAAAACCCTCCTCTAAGGAGAAATTTTCCTACTCATTGTGTATTTATTAGCCTTGGAAAACCCTTAAATCTATGTTTTGCAATCTTGCCACAACAAATTTGATTAAATAGCCTATTCCAAAGCACTTTTTTAGGGTGTTATCTATCTAGATAGGTATAGGCCAAATGAATTATATGAGTATCATCAGGTCAATGTCCATAATTTGCATCATTGTGTGTAAATTAAACATGTGATTGAGAATATGTTGGAAAATGGAGATATCAAATTAGATAATAGAGCTTCCACATATAATCATAACCTAGGCATTTATCAAAATCCTTTTCCCCAACATAACAACTCGCAACAACAACAATGACAAAAATAATAACAATAGTACCAACAACATCATTAAAATGGATATAACTAAGGTCATAATTATTCTAACAACCAATAAACCTACCATGCATTTGCACATGAATACAACATGGTTGTAGGTCATATTGTAGGAGATCACATTAACACCATTTCCATTAATCCAAGGTCAAGTACCAATCAAAAAAGACTATTTATAATCATTCCCAGTCAACTAACCCATATTTGTAATCCTTATTGGACCTGGGACTGCATACAAATGAACTAGTAAGTAGTGATTCCCACTTTTAGACCTTATACTAATAACTTGTCATTAGCTCATGACCATGCTCAAGTGAACTAACAATCGAGACTTATCCTATTTGACCCCCCTCCACCATCATTTGTTAGAAATAATGGCCCTCTATCTAATCTCTATTATGTAATCATAAGTTAGTATTCAAAGATTACCATACTGGGCCCATAACCATCTACAACTTAACCCATCATCCAACTAACCATTATAGTTAGGAACAAGCCATTTAATATTGTGCAAGAAAAGATGTTTGATATCGTGAAAAATTTGCAGAAAACACCTTAATAAATTTCCATTTTATACTTATTGCATAGGTCCACCATCTAAAATAACATATTGATAGACTTCCTTGGCCAATCCCAAGTTACTTGGATTTAAACAACTTGGGTGTGACCCCGCATATCTTATTTGAGTTCCATCACCAATGACTAGTGACGATGATGTTCATAGTGAAGAAGAGTCTAATCATAGCCATTTTGAATACCTATCCCATATCAATTTGTTCAATAATAATTCCATTTATACCCTTTGACCAGTTATTTTCCATAACCCACTTCCATTACATTATCCTCAATTGATAGACTAGGGCCAACAAGAATCAAATGTGCTAGTTGATGAGTTTTATAATAATTAGAACTTCTATGATTTTTTAGGCCTTAGGGACAATGTTCCATTTGGAGACCACAAATAAGGGTTCTTAATCATGTTGGATCCTAAATCCTAGTTTGGAAAGAGGGTGAATACCCTTAGCCAAAAATAATTAAATAAAACATTGAGGTCCAAAAGTGAAAATCTCTTTGAGGCACTTTTGAACAAGGGAAATAGTAAAGCAAAAGGCCAGTCTAGTGATGAAAACTTGTTCTAGGTTCCATTATATGGGGGTGTTTATCCTTATTCAAACATAGACTAGGAGACCACCAATGACAAACTCGCCTTGGGTCTGAGTTCAGCGTTGAAGAATATCAAGCTTTTGATCAGGCCATCCAATAAATTTTTATTATATTTATCACATGGATATCCCTAACCTTAGGTTATTATAACTCATTATGCCTATGAAAAATTGAATAGATAAACCTAATAGAGTATTATATCATTACAAACCATTTAAAATCTTTGCCCACTTTTTTGAATATGGTTCAACCCTTCTAGTGGAGGACACTATAAAGGTAAACATTTGGACTCCTAATGACCCCAAATGGATAAAATTGGGTGCATACCTCACTAAGGAGTAATGTGAATTCATTACATCCCTTTTTAGGGAGTTTATAAATATATTTACATGGGCCTACTCTAACATGACAATTTTGGACCTCACCTTGGTTGTTCACCACCTTATGGTACATCCTGATCCCAAAATTGTGAAACAAAAATTATGCAAGATTCATCCTTACATTGCTTTAATAGTAAATAAAGAGATGGAAAATTTCTTGGAAGTGAGATGTATTAGGCTAATTGAATATTCTAAAAGGATTTCCAATATTGTGTTAGTTAACAAAAAGCTAGAAGTAATCAAAATCTACACTGATTTCAGAGATAGAAATAAAGCCTACCCTAAGGATTAATTTCCTCTACCAAACATTGATATGATTTTTAACACCATAGTGTTATATGAAATTCTTTCACTAATAGATGGATTCTTAGGCTATAACTAGATTTGAATAATATTAAAAGACCAACATAAAATAGCATTCACCACTCCATGGGGAACATTTTATTATTAGGTTATGTAATTTGGTCTCAAAAATGTTGGGGACACCTATCAAAGAGCCATGACAATCATATTTCAAGATATGATGCATGATATTTTTGAAGACTACATCGAAGACATACTAGGTAAATCAAAGAATAGGGTTAATTATCCAACAACATTGAGGAGGATATTTGAGAGATTACATGAATACAAAGTCAAGATTAATCTTAATAAGTGTGTTTTTGGATTCACTTCAAGCAAATTACTTGGTTTAAATTTATCTCATTGAGGCATTATATTTGACCCAACCAAAGTACAAGCCATAAAAAACATACCACCACCAACTAATTTTAAATAACTATGTAGTTTGCAGGGCAAGATCCAATATATTAGATGCTTCATATCTTAGTTGGTAGATAAGTGTTATCGATTTACAAATCTATTGAAAAAGGGTGTAACATTTAGTTGGGATAATGAATTGTAGAAATATTTTAAGCAATTGAAAGACTATCTAACAAATATAACTATTTAATTACCTCTTATGCTTCGAAAACTATTTTTAATATATCTATCAACTATCGACAAAGCCCTAGGGGCACTTATAGCTTATAATGATGATAATGGAAAAGAGCATGTCATGTAATATCTAAGTCACAAATTGGTCACGTATGATCATAGATATATTCCCATTGAAAAATCCTATTTAGCTATGGTCTTCACAACTCAAAAACTAAAACATTTCATGTTGAACAATAAGACCATGGTCATTTCAAAAGTAGATCCACTCAATTATCTACTATTTAAGATAGATTTATAAGGCCATATGGCCAAAATTGATCATGATTTTTAGTGAGTTTGAGATAGAATATATTAACTAGAAAACCATCAAGGGGTAAGTTCTTTCAGATTAGGTTTTTGAAGCACCCCTTATAGATATATAGCCACTAACATTCTAATTTCTTGATGAATCCATTATGATCATCATTGAAACACCACTTAAGGAGAAGCACTAGAATATATATTTTGATGGATCATTCATAGCACATGGATCAAGGGTAGGCCTTTTATTTATTACTCCATAGGGGATATAATCCCTAAATCATTAAAAATTAGTTTTCTTTATACCAACAACATGGTTTAATATGAAGTACTTGTTACAAGACTTTGATAGGTAGTAAAATGGAATATGCAACATCTAAAGGTTTATGGTGATTATCAGTTAATCATCAATCAAATTACATACCACTTTTAGAGGAAAGATGATAAGCTAGTACTATACAAGGCCATGGTTGACACTCTCAAATAACAAATTTCTAGTGTATAATTTAAATATATACCAAGGGACGATAATAGAATAATAGATACCATGGACACCATTGGATCTTTGATTCAATAAATAGATACAACCAAAGAATACTAGTTCCTCATTGAAAATCTGCTAGTGCCAACTCATGAATCAACCATGATAATGATCTTATGATATTTTTGGTCCCAAATCTACTTGATATTCATACTTATATGCCTATCTTCATGACCATATTATGCCACCAGACCTATCCTGTAAATAATCCAAAGCCTTTGTCCACAATGTTGTATGTTATACCTTACTTAGACCAACCCTATACCACCATAATTTTGATTGAGCTATGCTTCACTGTTTAACTTTGATAAAATATACATTATCATTACAAGAATTTCATAAACATGTATGTTTTTCACAAATTAGTGGGGCCATCCTATCCAAAAATATCTTACTAGGTACTATTAGCCAATGATAAACATAGATACAGGCACATATGTGAAAATATGAGATAAATGTCAATGGCATGCTAATCTAATTCATGCCCCAACCAATATTTTCAAACCAATGTTGACACCATAGCTATTTTTTACATAGGGACTTGATATCATTATAAATATAAACCCTACCTCATCCAATGGCCATAAACATATCCTTATCACCATAGAATATTTCACTAAGTGGGTTGAATCTATACCCCTTACTTATGTGACTTGAAATCAAATTTCCAAATTCATCTTTAACCATATCATCTATCATTATGATATTCCCTCCAACATTATATTTGATAATGGTGGATCATAAAGAACAAAGATGTCAAATTTTTATTTGTCATGTATAATATTAAATAACATTTTTCCATGGCATATTACCCATAAGGTAATGTCTAAGTTGAATCACCTAACAAGACCATTGTCAACATCATTAAAAATATTGTTAATGATGCTAGCCATGACTAGTACCTCCAAATATTATGAACCCTTTGGGTATACCATACCAATCATTGTACTCTAATGGGTACCACTCTATACTCACTTGTTTATGACACTGAGGCCATTCTTCTCATTGAGGTTGAGTTACCCTCATTACGCATCTCTTCAAAGCATGTCATAGATGATAAAGACTATTGAGTAGCTTGCTTATAAGAGTTGGAGTTAATTTATGAGGAACATATGGGTGAAGTTAATAACCTTCAAGCCTATGATAACTGACTCCATGGCCACTACAATCAATGCATGAAACATACATAATTTGAGCTTGGTGATCTTTTTATTAAATAAACCAAAAGAATACCATGATCAAGAAGAATAAAGGCAACTTCAAACCCAATTGGGTAGGCCCTTTCATCATTATTTCAAATTATGGCATTAGAGCATATAGGCTCAACACACTAAATAAAGACAAACTCTATGAGCCAATGAACATTATACACCTTAAGTGTTACTTTGCTTAAGTGATTTAGTGTACTATCTATGAGGATCATTTAAAATTTTACCATATCATAAATTTATTTTTTGTACCATAAAATTCTACCATATCTTTTCCATCATTATATTCCACCGTAACTTTTCCATCAACCAAGTTATTTTGACCTTCCCTACCTAGTCTATTTGATCTTGATTTTATTCCATTGGTTCCACTTTCAACACTAAGATTTAGATAAGTCTTATTAGTTATTTCAAGTATTCCAAACTTAGGCTATATTTTGGAGTAGTATGACAGAGGTCTTGGTAGTTGTATACATCATTTATTATTATTTTCTATACCATTATAGGCCTGATTATAATCACCTATAGGAAAATTAGTGTCCCACAGTCATAATACTAATTATATCCACCCATGGGAAAATTGGTATCATTGATTTATTGGTTTTTTCCTATGTATAACCACCTATGGGAAAACTAGGGGTAACACTTATTTATCAGGCCTTAATGTGCCATTCATATGTCATATTGTAACATTATACCATCTTTGCCTATTTTATTTAAATTGGCTTCTACAATATTTAGATTCCTCTACTATAAGGTAGAACTAAAATGACTTGAGGTCCCGTCTTGAGACTATGTAGGTAGTGCTTGATTTACATCGAGGTCATCTAAATCAACTCTTAGCCACACTCTCTCTATTTTACAATCAATGTTAAGTTTGAATGCTCTCACCATTTTGTGAGTTTGGACCATTTAGTATCTCATCATTCTTGTTCAAGTTGAGATGCTCCAAAAATTCCAAAAACATTTGTAAAATCATTTTAGAAAATACAAAAACATTAACCACTTTTTTTCCTTAAGGATTTTTAGAACCCTTACTAAGTCATAAGAAACTACTTATCATTTAGTTTCCCCATTCTTAATGGCCTCGTTTGTCCCATGCTCTTGCTATTTTTCAAGATCATTCCCATATTATTCTATCACATACATCATGTTTTATTTTTATCATTTTATTCTATCTCATTTCTTGGGAGAACCACATTTGACCTAATTTTTTTGTTGGGTATTTAATCTATGGAGACAACTTGACCACCCCTTATTTTTCTTCCATGCCCCCATTTTATTTATTTATTTTATTATCTCTTCTCATCTAGGGGAAATGTTCATCACCTTGTTTGTGTTGTTTTATTTATACTAACATTATGATTAACCTTTGTTTTTTTGTTTTTTCTCTTTATTTTGTTTTGTTTTCTTGGTGTTTTGTTTATTTATTTATTTGTTTGTTTGCCCGTTTGTTTGATTTTATTATTTTTGTGCCTTGATTCAATATATTTGCATTCATTGGGTGATTCTTTATGTATTTTTTATAAAATCTATCCATATTCACATATGAATAATGGCACATGGGTTTTATCATTGATGCATTATTTTTAATTGAGTATTGGATTAGGAGCAACCCTTATATATAGTTTATCCAAGTCCTCATGGTGTTATATCATGATGATTTTTAGTGCATAAGATTGTAATGAATTAATTGTCCCCTTGTCAAATGTAAATGTATAAGTCCTTATCCCAATTATTATTTCAAAGTGTTCCTTTGAAAATGTCAAGTTCATGTTTAAGCGGCTAGGTAATTTAACTAGGCTCTTTCATAGTGTATTTCCCTCAGGCATTTTCCATCAAGCATTTTATTACATTAATTTGGTCTTTACTTGGTATAAAGTCCTTAGAGTCTTTCAAAAAATGTGTTCACATAGATTGTTTGAAGGCCATATTCTTTCGGGATTTTTATCTACACAAAAAGATTGAAGGGATATTTCTTTTGTTTCAAGTAAATTGTAAGGACTAATTTATTTGGGCCAAAGCGTTTACAAAAATTTCAAAGGACTATTCCTTTGGGAATTTTATCTACACAAAAATTTTGAAGGATTATTCTTTTGGGCATTTTATTTAGACAAAAATCTTGAATGGTTAATTCTTTTGGATATTTTGTCTACACAAAAATCCTGAAGGGTCATTTTGCCTTTACAAAAAGCCCAAAGGCCTAATTCCTTTAGACATTTTATTCACACAAAAAATCCAAAGGGTCATTTTCTCCTTGTAAAAAGTTTGAAGGGTGATTTTTCCTTTGAAAAATCTCTGAATGGTCATCTGTTTCAAGCATTTTTCCCTTGAATTTTTTTTGAATGACACTTTCAATAAGTTCAAAGGGAAATTTCAAGAGATCTAAAGGGCCATTCTAAAAGGTTGAAGGGAAATTCTTTAGGGTAAGTGCCCTTGACAAAACTACTGAAGGGTAAATTCAAAAGCCTAAAGGGTATTCTCAATGAAGTTGTTGCAAAGCAAAAATCCTATTCCATTGGACATTTTGTCCATCCAAAAAGTCTAAGAGAATAAAATTTCTTCAGGGAAAATATAAAGTTATATTTATTTGAGGAAAGTGTAAAGTTATATTTCTTTGGAAAAAATCTAGGGATTATTTGTTTCAAGGAAATAGTTTTAGACATTTTATTTGAGACAATTGCACCAACATGTAAAAGGTCTAAAGGAATGCTCAATGTTTTGGAGATATTATTGTAGGAGAAATGCCCAAAATAATTATCCTAAAGATTAGGATGTTATGGAATAGAAAAGATGAAGACCAAGTTATTGTGGAGAAATTACCTAAAATAGAAATGCCTAATCTAAAAAGAACATAGGATAAAAAAGATGTTGAATACAAAGTCTCGGTGAGTAAAGTCCTGAATAAATTCATCCAAGCAGTGTGTCAATTGTATATACATCATTCATGGTCATGTGGATGTAAAAATTAGGATAAAAAATCATCTATTAGGGGTTATATTTTATGGTCACATGGATGTCATTATAGGTCATGCGAATGTCAAATTAAGGGTACACGAACACCAAATTTAAATCATGATAATTATCTATCAAGAGCTTAAATATAATGGTCGCATAGACTTCATTGATGATCATGAAGACATAAAATGACAAGCACATAGATGTCAAATTTAATCCATGAAAACTATCAATAAGGGCTTATATTTGATGGTCCCCCACCCATAAAATATGTTCATGTGGACACCAAATGGTAGGTGCATAGATGTTAAATTTAAGCCATAGTGGGTAGCTAATAAAATTTGAGCATTCAAATCAAGATCGATGGTCCATGTTGGATCATGGTTTTAAAGGATCAATGGAAGTGGGTGATGAGTGTTGTGAATACCCTTTATTCAATATTATCAATCTAGGTCTAGTGTTTAAAGGCTATATATAATAAGAGAGGATACCTTTATCAAATGATTCCTTTATAACACTCCACACTTTATAAAATTTGAAAATCACACTTGTAAAAATCAAAGCATACTTGCATAAAATCAAAACACACTTGAATGAAATTAAAAGATAATTTAATGAAATTAAAACACACTCACATAAAGTAAATCACACTTGCAAAATGTAAATTCCTAAATTGAAAATAAATGACAAATACACAAAATACCTATAGGTTTACAACAAGTTGTACAAAAGAAATGTTTACAACAATAAAGAAATAAAATAAGAATTTATAGAAAAATAATAATTATAGAATTAATAAATAAACATAAATACATTGATCCATCTTCCTTTTAATGAGTGTCCAACTCATTATTTAGAAGAGAATTTATTTAGAATACAAGTTTTAGAATAGACTACTCAAAATAATTGAAAGAAAAATGTATTGATTGATTAATTATTTTATTTGGGTGTGGAAGGTTGCATTTATAATTCATGCTTTCAACCAACACCTTATTTTAGAGTAACAATTGAGATACTCTATCATATATCCATCTCCACAAAATATGGATAGAGATATTTATTCTAACAATGAAATCTATTAAAAAATAATCTCAATCTCTACCTAATATGGAGAGAGATATTTATTGAAATGAAATTACATAAAATTATATTTGAATAAAATATAGAATGGAAAGTTTATACATAGAAATATATATATAGAAAGAATCCAAATGAAAAGCATTATTCATGATAGATGGAACATTAGAATACATTCAGAAATGCTTTCCAAACAAGTATACATCAATTTTATTCAAGTTTGTAGCAATCTTGGTAAAATACATAGCAATTCTGGTGAAATCCATAACAAGTCTGGTGAAATCCATAGCTAGTCTAATGTAATTCATAGCTAGTTTGTAACTGGTCTGATGTAATCCATATCTAGTCTATAGTTGGTATGATGTAATCTATAGTTGGTCTATATCAAGCTTATTATAATATTTGGATACTACAACAAGCCTATTGTAATCTTTAGCTATTTTAGTAAGTCTATTATAATCCATAGTTATTGTAGCAAGCTTGTAAGAACTTATGATGTAATCTATAGCTACTATAAAAAGCATGTAGGAGCCTATATCATACCTATAAATTGACAATAATGTTGGATCCATTTGAAACTACTTCAAAATTATCTTAAATGATTACATCTTCATACTTTGGATCAATCTTAGCTTAACATATATTGTGTATACATTCATTGACATCTTTTTCCCAATAATCATTAGTAATAGCTAATAAATAGATTAAAAAAAAATTATAATGACATAACCATGATATATACATCCTATTTTATTCTAAATAAACCATCAGTTTACAAAATATATTTAGGTCCACTTCATATGCAAAAAATATATGTTATTTTATGGATATAATGAGCCATTCAATGGGCTCGTCATCTCCCCCACACCTAATCTCATGCATGTCCTCATGCATGCCACTATTTAAAACATCATGTTACATATGCATGGGTTATAATTAGCTTCATACTTCAAATGGGATTTCCAAATTGATTTATTTGTACACGTATAATGAAATTTATTTTTTAAAATCTTAGACAAAAGTGGCCAATGAAAATGTATATTTAAGGATAAGTTCTTGTGTGGAGGTTTTTCCTACTATCCTTAGATTCCTTTGACATAGGTTCTTGTGTGTAAGTCTCATGTTGCTCTCTTCATCTTCTATTATTTATTTATTTCTTTTTTTCTCTCCTAAATTTTTGTTAATTGAGATGTGAACATGTTTTTGTGTTGAGAATTTCCTATTGTGTCTACACATATTTATTTTAACCACAAAGCAACTTTTGACATAAAAAAATTATGTTCCTATCAAAACTATGTACCATGATCAAGATCGAACTATATTTTCATTAAATTGTGTATTTGGATAAGGTCAATTCTTATATATTTGAATCTATTCTCCTCCCCCACACCTAAACTCATGCATGTACTCATGCATGCCAAATTAATGAAGTGGGATGAGATTACATAGATCATATGGAAGTTTATCCATTTCCCAGAACAAAGTTGTTTGCAAGGGTGGATCTTCATGTAATAACAAAACTTACAAGTAAATTTAAACATGAAATAGTAAACTAAAATAATATGGCATACCTTTAGTATTTAGTGCTACTTCCATTATATCCAAAGTGAAATATGTGGAAAAAAGTATTGATAAAACTATATTCCTACTATGCTAAGAAACAAGAGCATATAAGTAATCATCCAAGTAAAAAGTTAAATCAACTATTCCATTTGAAAAATTGTATTCTTTTTATTTTTTATGTTTTTGACCTTGATTAGATATTAAACTAGTTTTATAATGAATTATCTTTATTCTATCACTTTATCCACCAACAAGTTGGTTTTTAAACCAAGGCTACCAAAAACATTCAAAGGTTTTCATTGTTTTTTTTTTAATTTTTTAATTTTAATTTTTTTTTAATTTTCTAAAAAATGACATGGAAAATGTTATCCATATACTCTATACATATTCATACTACTTTCAAATGTTCATGGAATATTTCTTATGTTGACATTCTTCAGCATTAGTCTATGTAGTGATGATCAATAACTGGTGAAAGACACTTGTTGATTCTATTGCATTCTATTGTCAAAAGGTAACTCGGGATAATTTGTCAACTACTTGTTAAATTCATAGGTAGAAATTTTCATCTTTATAATGACTCCTTGTAAAGAAAGTATCCTATAAAATTTTAAAATAAACAAAACCTTTCTAAACAAGCATAATATCAACAATGTCAAAAAACTATAAATGTCAACAACAGAATGTTAAGATGAACATTTGAATGTACATGGAAGAATACAGTTCATCCTATAAATGAGTGATTGATGTTTCAAAAATTAACATTATTTTTAATGGGATATTATTGTGGAGAATAATAACTTCCTCAAATAAGTTATATTATTATGCAAGTGGATATGGGTTTAGCTAATTCCTGAATATGGATGGAAATGACTAAAAGGAAATGTCATCAATTTTTTTAAATAGAAAATGTGAAAAAATTACTAACTATTATTTTGTATGGGGAAGATAAAATCACATTACTAAATTATTTGATAGAAGACTAAAAAACATACATAGATAACTAAATTTTGGAGGTCCTTGGCTTCCTTATTGCAAATAAATTTTGCATACCTCTTCTTTTTGCTAAATTTTTTATGTTCTTCATCTACAACCTAGCCTAGATTTACACCATGTTGAGAAAGCTTATCACTATCTTATTTTTTGATTGGGAAATAAAAAATAAGGGTCTAGGTGTGGCAGCCCCTAATGGTGTCAAGGGGAAGAACCCATTTCATTCTCCCTATCACAATATAGGGAGGGGTTGAGGGGAAGAACCCCTTTAAACCAAGCTCAATTTACCATTTTTGTAACCATAAATTTTCTTTGTGTTGAATATATTTTGATGATTTCATGTTATTTTGGATATTTTAGAAAGCATGTAATTCCTATAAAGTTTTAGCATCCTCAACACTAAAAAATTATTAAAAACAGGGTCTCATGTAACTATATATCAGTTTTATATTCTGGTTTGTATGATAATCTATCTTGGGATGCAATTTTAATTATTTTTTAGATTGTAATTTTTTTTTTAAATTTATAACTCCTCTCATCATCCATGTAGGTTTAACAAAAAACACAAAAAATAAAATAAACAACTAATATTGAGATTATATTAGTTAAATTTATGGAGTATTTCAATTGATATTTTCTTTCAGATGTTATGGCTATAGTTTAGAAAGACTTTTTCATTTAAAATAAATCTTAAACTATACCAATTAATCAAAGAGAAAAGAGAAATTTAAAATTTTTAATCACCTAATTTAAATGTATTGACATTTACATGCTAAACATTTAGCAATAAAATCTATTATTATATAAGACTTATCCTTAATGTAGTTATTCACACAAAATCTGAAGTAATTTCTTTATGATGCCAAATCTATTACATGACCTGTATCCACTTCTATTGTGATTTGCTTTTCATGAATTTTTTTATTATTTATAACTTATGAGATCTATTTGACCCACATGGCTCATCCAAAATAACTTCCACCATTATTCATCCAAAATGAATTTTAAGCATGGTGATCTTATATGCCATATTTTGAAGGATTGATTTGTGTATTTTGTCTAATATTTGCATGATATTTTTTAAAATCCATTTTGATCATGAAATGACTATATAATAAAATTAATTAAAATAATTTATCATGCATAATAGTTTTGTTCATCCATATTATATCAAAATAGAATCCATTCTACATGTGGCACTCTACTAGATAAAATCTTAGGGATTTTGGTTGGAGTGACAGTTCTTTTTTAGTAGATCATACAAATCTCTTTTTTTTCAATTTTTTGATCAATTATTGCTATATTAATCATTACATGAAATAAATTGTGCTTACCTAGAAGATCAAATAACCCACCTATTTTTACCTTGGGAGTCTACCTTCAATAATTACATAGAGTGGATTTTAGAACTTTTTATTTTAATAGAGATCATCAGTATAATTCTCTTTACTTTTAATGCCATCTCTTCGTATACTTAAACCATCCTTTTATAAATTTTAGCCATCCTTCATTAACCATATTTAATTTTTGTCCTTAATCAAAATTTGATGTGCAATTTTATCTTGCTAGAAACTATTAATGTTTTTCAACCAAACATAAAACAACAAAACATTTTTATTGTAGGCATGTAGGTATGAAATGATTTTAAAATAGTCAAAGACCAATTTAGTAGTGATCTTTACCTATAAAAATGAGGATTAGATGCAAATTTTTCATAATCATCCAAAATAATGTGTGATCCATTATAAACAGTTCTAGAAAAGGTGCAATTATATTTGTATAGGTTTCACACAACCATATATAGTCAATCTAACTAATTCAAAATGTAGATCATTCCTTAAATATGCATGTTAGATATATAAGTATCTATTTCATATTTGTTGTGAAAAACTACAAAAATTCATGTATTAGGCTATTTTATCCATCTTAAAATTGTCTTATAATTTCATTTCCATCTTGCATCAATAATTATATCTCCTTTCATAATGTTAACAATTGTTATTTTCTACATAGAAATGTTAGTATTGGGGGTTTTATTTTTGTTTTTTAATCTAAAATTCTAATTGTATAAAAATAAATTTTAATCTATGTTGCATAAAATAAATTCTAAAGAAACCATTAACTAAGTTTCTCTTTTTATATAATTTGCAAAGAAACATTCCCTCTCACTAGGAATCTCCTTAACAGGATCTAAATCTCCTAATAACATCATGGTTCCCTAGAAATTATGTTATTGTCAATAATACCCTTCATTTAATATTATCAATCTATGGCTGGTGTTTGAAGGCTATATGCAATAAGTAAAAGAGACATTTGGTAAATGGTTCCTTCTATCACACTTGACACTTTGCAGGAATTGAAAATCACACTTGAAAAAATCAAAGAACACTTACATGAAATCAAAACACACATGAAATTAAAACACACTTGCATGAAATTAAAATACACTTACAAAAAGTAAATCACACTTGTAAAATGTAAATTATTGAATTGAAAATAAATGATAAACACACAAAATACCTACAAGTTTACAAGAATCTATACAAAACAAATATTTACAACAGTAAATAAAAAATTATAATTTATAGAAAAATGAATAATTAGAAAAGTAAAAAAATAAACATAAATACATTGATCCATGTTCTTTGGAATGAGTGGCCATCTAATTCTTCAAAAGAGGATTTATTTAGAACACAAGTTTCATAATGGAATGCTTAGAATAATTGAAGGAAAAATGTATTAATTGATTAATTATATCATTTAAGTGTGGAAGGTTGTATTTATAATTAATGCTTTCAACCAACACCTTATTTGGGAGTAACAATCGAGATACTCTATCCTATATCTATCTCCACAAAATATGTAGAGAGATATTTATTTTAATAATGAAATCTATTACAGATTAATATTCATCTACACCTAACATGGATAGAGCTATTTATTGAAATCAAATTGCATAAAATTATATTTGAATACACTCTATAGTGGAAATTCTATACATAGAAAATATATATATATATATATATATATATATATATATATATATATATATATATATATATATATATATATAAAGAGTCCAAATGGAAAATATCCTTCATGATAGATGGAACATTAAAATACATTTAGAAATACTAACTAAATAGGTTTTTAGTAGTTTTGTTGAAGTCCATCTAAAATCTATAGCAAGTTTGGTGAAATCTGTAACAAGCCTGGTGAAATCCATAGTAAGCCTTGTATAATCTATATCAAGTCTCATGATATCTATAGGTATTCTGATGTAATCTATAGCTGGTCTATAGTTGGTTATATGTAATCGATTACTGGTCTAATGTAATCTATAGCTGGTCCTTAACAAGCCTATTATAATCCATAGCTACTGTAACAATCATGTTTTACCCATAGTTACTATAGAAATCCTATTATAATACATCACTACTATAGAAAGTCTATATGAATTTATGATTTAATCTATAGTTTTTATATAAATCCTATAAGATTCTATAGTAGGACTATAACTTGACCAAAATATTGTATATGTTTGACACTACTCCAACATTATCTTAAATGATTACTTCTTCATAATTTGGGTCAATCTTAGCTTAACATGAACTATTAATGCATTCATTGACATATTTCCCCCAATAATCATTAGTAATAGCTAATAAATAGATAACAAAGAATTATTAATTCATAACCATGATATATACCTACTATTTTATTATAAATAAACCATAAGTTTAGAAACTACATTTAGATCCACTTCATATGCAAGAAAAATGATGTTATTTTATGGGCTCATTAGTGGGGAATCCAATATACATCATACAAAAGACACAAGCATGCAAGTGATCTTGTCCATAAAAAGGATCCATTAAATAAAAGCAACCACATTTCAAGGTTCTATAATAAATTAAATGATTTCCATTTGATCCTAAAGGTAGAATCTTTTTTGAGTTAGTGTAGGGTTTTTATTTAGTTTATTTCTTGGTCTTTCTTTTCTATCCCTTATTTGTAAATAATACATGTACATGTTTGTTTTATTTCTTTTGTGTTGTTATTTTTTTTTAATAAGTCTTTTCAAGACAGTCTTCAGCTCAGGTTTCATCTAGTCACTCAAAGAAGGACCTTTTAAGTTAAGAGTGCAAGTGTAAAGGGGCTATGGGTCTAAAATATGAGATTGATGTTTTTAATTTTAGGGAGACTCATAAAGACAAAGAAATATACTAATCATTCACTAATATCTTAAACTTTGTTTCGATATAAACTTGATTTTTATAAGGTTTGCATATGCATGATTAAAATTTGAATTATTGAATTACAGTCATGCTTGCACTTAAACAACATTCATTTCCTAGGGTAAATTTTGTAACCAAGGATGATTACCTAAAGATTAGACACTTGACCAAATCCCAAAACCCACCTAACTTGTTTCCTAACCTTTGCTAGAAAGCCAAAAATGGTCTATAAAAAATGAAAAATACAAAAATAAGAGTTCATTGAAAATTTTAAAAGGAAATTTCTAAGTAAAGGTGATTCAAGTAATCTCTAGTGGGACTATGGATGCATTCCTAATAGTGGAGCAAGGATTTAAATTTAACCAAAGACATCTATGTCAGAGCTATGGACACTTGGATAGTAGTAGATAAATACCTAATCCTTCCCTAAGCTAAAAGCATGGTTCTTAATGAATATTCAAGCATGTTGTATGTCAATGTTAATGGTTAAAGATATGATGTTTGTAAATTTCTCTATGATCCTTAATAAAAATAGTAAGTAGCATAAAAGCACACACATAACATGACTAGATTTTGATGTTTGATCCCAATTGTGCATGTGTGAGGTCCGTTTTAAACATTATTAGGTCTTAATAATGGTGCTTGATCAAGTGGAATGAATAGCGTAGTTGTAAGTCTGAACCATAATCTCTAAATTTTAAAAACATGTTGCTATGGAAATTCACTTGATAAGCATCCACACCTAGTTTAATCAGCATATTTGTGCATGATTCTAGTTTAGATCTTATCTTAATTTGCTAACATTAGATCTCTAAGTGTTAGGTTTGCAAGTTTAATGGATCCCTCCTTGAAAATGGATTATGTTTGGGTTTCATGATTTAATGTCAATATTAGTCTTTTACTATCTATTAGTTGTCAAAGGCTGAGTTGAGTTCATTTTCATCACCCTAAAATCCTGATTTCAATTACCCTGGCCCAAGTCTTTCCATTTGAATTTGAAATTGGTGGGAACATTTTACAATGCCATGGACATAGTTAAATATGTATACTAAATCTTGGTCATGTTTATTTACATGACTAAACCCTAGTCTAAAAATACATGATTGGTCCCTTTTAGGTCATAGATCCCTTAGCCTATGCTCCTCATGGTCAAAATGAATGCATCATCCTTTTTACTTAATAGATCCTCATTTTATTTCAATCTTAGTCTAAAATTTAGCCTAAATTCTTAACTCATTTTTATTAATACAAATCAAACCCTTGGTCTAAGATTGTAGCCTAAGTTATATATTATTTCCAAGATCTAACTTAGTTATATTTTTCATTGTCTATAGACACAAATCACATTTTGAACTAACATATTGCAATCAATGGCCCATGTTTTCTCGAGCAATCAAGACCAAATGGTGTGAGTTTAAAGTGAAAAGTTCAAGCTTGAAGTATATGATAAGGATCAAGCATGTTCCTATAAATTGATAGTATGTAGTTAAGCGTACACCTTTTGATTGATGGGGTAGATTAACTCAAGGTTTCCAACCAAGCCCAAAGTGAATGCAGTGATGACACATGTCATAACTATGTTAGATAGATTATTAAGAAGCCAATGGTGTTTTATCCTTTAGATCAAAATGCAACGGCATGCATTGATTTGTCCTAAAAAAGTCTAATGGCATGAGATTAAAGGGTCCCTTTTATTTATGTTTTAATTTGTCTAGGGATTTACCCTAAAGTTTCATTATTTTTATTAATACAATTAAACCTTAGGTTAAAACCTTATACTATGTACCTTTTTATTAAGCTTAGGGCCCACTATTATTATGTCTTGATCTTAGTCTAAAATTTGGCCTAAATTTTTATTTATGTTCATTAACATAAATAAGATATTAGTCCAAGGACTTTATCTTAAATATTTATATTTTTCCTTGGGTTTTAACTTAGACATTTCTTATTTTTTGTAGGAATAAATCATGCTTAATCTCATGGATTACAATCTAACAATGCATGTTTGATCAAATAAAGATATATAACAACATGAGGATATGATTGAAAATTCAATACATGGTCATAGGATAAATATTGAGCATGTTATTATAATTGATGTTTTGTGTTCAAGTGCACATTATCTGATCTATGACATGTATGAAGATAATATATTTAAATGAAGCCCAAGATGAACACATGACTGCCACTTAGAAAGAGTAGGTTATCCTAATAAGATGGATAGATTAGGATGAAAAAATATTATGGAGATCCTAAGTGTTACCATTTCATTACAAGACCCATAGATATCCAATGGAATTTTATCCTTTGGATTACTATTGATGGCACTTGTTTGCTCAGGCAAGTAGATCCAACAGTGCAAGCTAAGATGGAATTTTAAAAGGGCTTGAGACTAATAAGCAAGTGGCACGTGCCTATATTAGAGCCAATTAAGTAACCTAGTTATTTTTAAACCTCATCAGATCTTGCATGGATCTGATGTGGCATGCCAAGTGTCAATGTCATTGTTCTTACATGGATGGGCAATGATTCAAAACACAGAGGGAGGTCTATAGGCCATTATAAATCATATCTTTTGATCATAATCATAGATCATTTTATGTTTACATGTAAACCATACCACTCACATGAAATCATTACAAAAATAGGTTTTTTGATCACGTTAACTAAGGGAAAGGTAGTTATCCATAGGATTCCAATTGTGCAAATAAGTGATCAAGAGCTTCTCCAGATGGTTGCACATGAGGAAAATGTTTGTTGGGCCCTTGATCACAAATATTATCATTAAAACTCAAATGAAGATATTTATAGCCATGAAATGAAATATTTTTTTCCAAATATCCATCATTCATTATAGAGGAAATTAGATAAATGATTATTTTCTTAAAAATTAATGAAGATCTTAGGTGTGGCATGGAATATTTTATAGCTAGGATCATCTTGATGGGACTTGAAATTTTGTTTTATAATTATGCAAATTGCAACCTACATGTCCAAATTTGAGAAGGATTGATAAATATATAAATATGGGGATTATCCTCTATTTAAGGTTGTTATTATCTATTGTTTTTGGTCATTTATATTATTCTATGCTTTCTCTAATTCTAGGATCTACATTTTTTTCTAGGATCAATTATTGTGTGTAGATATTGTATATCTCTAAGGTGGTTGTATTTATATATCCATTAACAATATTTTAGGGCATGTTTATATGTCTCCCTTGTCAAAATATCAAACTCACCATGATTGTCCCCTTAGAAGAATTTTGAACAATTGATGTGTGTAAAGTTTATTTTCAATATTAATGAAAATGCTTGTGGTTCTTTACTCTTTCTTGTTGATCAACTACAATAATATGTATTATAAGTCTTAATGACTAGATATTTGGTTTTATGTTCACTAATAGTTGTTATATTGATCATAGATCTAGGTTGTAAATCCCTTTCTACAATTTAACTTTGAAAATGTGTTATTGAATGACCTTTTATGGAACCCTAGTTCTACAAAATCGATAGGAAAAAGTTTCTTGAAAGTTTAGTTGCAATTTATGCTCTAGTTTTTTTAGGGACCATATGTTATTTCTCATTATCTTGTATTTGATTATTTTCTACATATTTTACTAAGCACAATGCCATAAAAATTACAAGAGACCTTATTGTTTAAAACATGCCACCAACATGACACCTTCCATTTTATATAATCCTCTGACTATCCTACCTCCTCCCACCCTCCATATAATACATACTTTGGATATTATGAGTATTATTTGCCCTATAAATGTATAATATATTTCTTACCTAACATGTATTTACATTTTTTGCTTTGAATACTAGTGATACATTTTTACATTCAACGTATATCTTGAAGATTCTTCAAAATAAAATTTACAGTCATATACATATATGTATTTAGTAGCTTGAATGTGACCTAATGAATTTGTGCATTACTTGTGACAACTCTTCCCAGGTGGAATACACAAGTTCAGTTATTTCTAGGTCACATTTGTATCTATTTGTGCCAATAATCCCCATGGAGGTTGAATTTCATAATCTTTCCATTGATCAATCTACCCCTTGGGTCCTCTCACCCTAGTTTAGGTAAACCCAAAAATAACAGGGAGTTGACCATACCCTTTGTCAATGCCTATTAGTCTAGTCCATTCTTGATGTCCAACTCTTCCCTGACTATAATGACATACTAGTGGACTTCTCATTATTATTTACCACATTTTTTCAAGTGTGCAAGGCTAGATTAGAGAGGTGTATAATTGGTAACCAACACTCAACTATCACCATTACCAGGGACTAAACTAAACTTATGATCACTTATTGCCAAGAATTATTATAGAGAGTTGTGATTTTTTCATCTTGTGAGGTTATCTATTGTTACTAAATTGATATGACTATCTTAGATATCAACATCAAAACACTCCATTGGGGACATGCCATGAAGTTTTAAGGATTTACAATTTGACTTCTGGTGAGTCTATTACAAAGAACTATTATTATTTCATGTTGAAAGGTGTTTTGTCCCTTTTGAACATTATTATAAAAACTTTAGTGTCTTTGTTTTCTATGTTATGAATATTCAACAAGTTTAATTTCATCATGTATCACAAGAGTTTGTCAGCTATTATATTTTATAAGTTTTATTCTAGTGGCAATGCCTACTTTATTTTCTAGTTCCAAGAGAGATTGGTACATATTATGAGTATTCTACTAAATTTTATTTTTGTGTATCTTCTTCTTTGAAAATTTGGAAGGACTAAGATCATCTTTCAGAAGTGACCCATCAAATAAACTCATCTCTCTTTTAAGTATTCCTCAAAGAAGAGGGAGACGAGTTTGAAAGCCTATTAAAGGGTAGTGCTTAGCTACTGAAGACCATCAAGATCTTGATAATATTGAAATATTTGTTTACCCTCCCATTATTAAAAACTATCATAGTTATTCTATTGACTCTATAACATATAGTGCCATTTATTTTATAGCTCCTTCCCAACTAGCTAAATCTCCTCCCAAGTTTGATCTACCAAGTCCACCTCACTCATCCCCTCATATCCCTTTCCCATTTGTCCTTGAACATCCTATTGAACCAACCATAAGGCACAAGGACCAAGATGATAATTCATTTCCTACATTTCATGTTCTTAGATTCAAGCCTATCAATTTTGATGAAATGAGAGGATATCCGAATGAAGTCACAAATGAATTTAGGAAATGCCTCCCAAAATTCCAAGTGAACAATGTAGTGAGTGGTGACCAACATCTAAGGGCCTTTCAAAATATCATTAAAGATTATGAGGTTGAGTATGGGGATGTGTTCATTAATTTGTTTATTCACATTCTTGAATAGGATGCTCATGAATGGTTTAATTCCCTTCCTATTAGATGCATTGATTCATGGAAAGAGATGTAGAATTTTTTAGAATTTAGTATGGTGCTAGGATTAATCCAAGGTTTCTCTTTGTTAAATTTTAAAATATCAAAAATAATGATAACGAGTGTGTATAAGACTTTAACACAAGGTTGAATAAGACTACGATGTGGCTGCACAAAACCATTAGGCCTAGTGATACAACATGCTTGGTAAAGTATTGTGATGTCTTTGATAAGAAGGTTACATAATATTTGTGGGAAAATGCTCCTATTAAATTGTGGTTAACATTTAATATGGACATCCAAATTGAGAACAACATAAAGGTAGTAGGAAAGCCCATGAATAAGTGGGATGATGTGAAGCTGGTCAATCTAGAAAAGATAACCCATGAAGACAACCAACTTGGAGGAAATTATCAAAACATTGGCCCTTTTTGTCAAATAAATTTCATGCAAGCTGGCTAGAGCTAAAATGGTGGTCCATCATGTGTTTACCAGCTATGAGAAAGCTCTAAATCTAAATCAAGCACAAAGGGGGCCTACTTTCCACAATTGAGATAATGATAGAGGGATGAGGCCTACATGTGAAGAAATAATATATAGAAACAAAACAAAAAGGGTTGGAAAATAAGTACTTAATCTTTTAAATACCAAGGTCAATGTTGTAGATTGTGACATTAATATTAAGTGGTGTGACAAGTGCTTCCTTCTACATCCCCCATGTGATACAGTTGAATCAATTATTAAAGATGTAGATGAAATTGCATCTACATCATATAATGATGAGATCATGATGTTTAATTATCAAATCCCTTAAAGTGAGATGACTACCTCCATAGAATTACTGAGTGTTATTATTGTTGAACAATTTTGGAGTATAGTTGAGAAGGTAAATGTCCTAAATCCTAAATTTGCTTGTGATTTAAATATGGTACAAGCATATGAATTGTCTATTCATGATTTAAATTTATTTAATTTGATGATGATAAAAAAATATGATGGGGGGATTCCATCAATTGATGATAGGCAACTGCTAATCAATACAACAATTACCCAAGAGAAGGAGTATCACTTAAGAAGCAAATATCAAGTTGTTTCTCCTCAAGACACTACCCTTGTAGATCCAAAGGTAGGAGATGCTAATAAGTATTCTAATTAAACTGAAATATTCCTTAAAGCTTCCAAACTAATGACCATTTCCCAATTTTCTAAGCCTATAGGTGTTCCATCCAAAAATAGAGTACCCATGTTGTGTAGTATCCCTAAGGGTGCTACTGATGCTAAATTTAATTTGCCTTTGAAGGTTACTATTATAAATTTAAATCCATCCTAGATTACTTTAATTTATACTATAAGTGAATGTATTCTAGTAGAAGGTGTCATCACTCTTCCACCAAATATTACTCTTCCTTAGTATAGCATATGTGACATGGCCAAGTGTTGAGCTAATTAAAAATCATGGTGCCTCTTATTGAATTATTAAGAATACCTAAACATAGGAAGAGGTAATTTGAATATTTAGAATTTGGTGAAAGGTTAGATGCAATTTAAATTGAGTTGCCCCAAACACCCCTAAAAAGTTATGAAGAATCAGAAGAGGTTTTTAACCTACTTCAGAGGTCTATTTAGGGACTACATTGGTAGAAAGTCAACTAAATGTAGATCCATTTTATACAACCCTACTGATCAATGGCATGATTATTCACAACTACATGTTTTAATCTAGATCTTATTACAATGTGATGTCCCTAGGTGTCCTAAATGAAATTGGAGTTAAGATTACATCAGCCTTTGGTAAGTGTTGTGCCATGGACTCACGAGAGGTTCTAGTTGTTAGACAAGTCAAGGTATTATTTGTACAGTTAAGGGTTCATCTCGGTAAGTATCTGAATATGGACATGGTAGTTTAGACTAATTTCCTAAGTGGGGGATGATACTATTAGGAAAATGGTTTGCTATCATGGGTGAAAGTGTAAAGATGGAATTTTCTTATGCCATCATTCCATTTGAGGGTAAGATTGACAATATTTATAGAGAGTTAAGATGTTACATGTGATTGAAGATCTAAAATGTGCTCTTAATGAAGTGTTATACATGGATTTTGAGCTTTTCAAGTTTGTTAGGAATATTGATACTAATGAATACCCTATTTTTCTTGATGTTGAACCTGACAAAGAAAGTGTGGTTTGGAGATGTGATTTGATGAGCTGTGTTCTAATCTTAGAAATGGATCTAGGGTTGTCTTCTATTCCCCTTATGGTAAATGTTTTATTTTCATCTTTATTTTGAGTGCATGAATAATAATAATGATTATGAGGCACTCTTGCTTGGTTTAAGGATTTCCAATGGAAATAGAATTAAATGTATTATTTGCAAGGGTGATTTAGAGCTAGTGGTAAAGTAAGTTCATAGTGATTTTGCCACAACAAATAAGAGGTAGAAATAATATCAGAATGTTGTATGGAATTTTCTTGAATTACTTGATGTATTCAACATTTGTTATCATGATAGGAGTTTCAACCAAAAATCTGATAGATTTTTATGGCTAGGTGTTTAAATTGATATTGCAAATACAACCCCTCATTGTTAATATCAAGTGGAGGTTCTTGTCATGCCTTAAATTCCAAAATATGTTCATCATTGGCAGGTCTTTGATGATGATGAATAGAGAAAAGGTTTTTGAAATGTGAAGTTGAGTTCCATGATCAACTTATACACATGTAATCTATGGTTTAGGTTTATGATGGGAAAGAAACCCTGTTTAGGAAGGACATTATTCAGCTAAAGACAAACACTCTCCAAAGAGGATTGGTTAGTTTAGAAGCATTTTTTGATGGAGTTGATAGAATAAAATCAAGAGACTCATTCATCTCAAATACATGACTAAGTATAGCTTGGGTTCTCATGAGAATCCGAGAAAGGTTTGGATAAGTACTCATTTAAGTTAAGTTGCGAAGAAAACTTACATATAGCTACTAAGGAAGTACCAAGATTTCCTATCATGGTTTTATTCTAAGCTAAAAGCATATAGGGAAGACTTGTTTCATCATGTCATCCCATTATAGCCTAATATCAAACCTGTCAAGTAGAAAAAAAGGCCTATTAACCCCATTTTGGCCACCAAGATATATGATGAATTAAAGAAACTAAGGGATGGTGGAATCATTTAGCCCATTAGGTACTCATCATAGGTTATAAATTTAGTCCCTATGAGAGAGACGAATGGTGATATCCACTTGTATGTGGATTTTAGAAATTTGAACAAGTATTATTTAAAATATAATTATCCCTTGCCTAATATGGAGAACCTACTATAAAGTGTCACTCGATCAGAAATGTTGTCGACATTAGATGGCTTCTCAGGTTATAACTAGGCCATGGTGAAGGAATTTGAGAGGTCCAAGACTATGTTCACTATGCCTTGGGGCACGTATGTATATATGAGGATGTTTTTTAGGCTAATAAATGTTGGTGAAACATTATAATGACCTATGGATGTTGCTTTTTTAGGGATAATTAAAGAATTAATTTCTATCAAAATAAAATTATTATGTACTCCAAGACCAGAGAAGAGCATTTGGAGCATCTAGAAAAGGTGTTGATTAGATGTAGAGAGTTTGGTATTTTACTTAATCCCAAGAAGTACCACTTTGGAGTACAAAAGGATAAGTTTTGGGGACATATAGTGTCCAAATATGGTGTCATGATTGATCCTAAAAGGTTTGAATCCATTGATAAAGTGCATATCCCACAGTCCAAGAAAGGAATTCAGTCTTTTTTTGGAAAAATTAACTTTTTAAGGAGGTTTGTGTCTATTTTTTCAAAGATCACTCTACCTATTAATTCTATGATAAATAAGAACCAAATAATTAGGTGGGGGAAAGGTCATGCAAGCATTCAATGACATCAATAGAGCTTTAAAGTCTGCTCATATCTTGGTTAACCCTGATTACACAAAGTCATTATAGATATTCTCTTTTCATCATCTAATATTATCACTATTATCCTATTACAAAATAATGAGGATGGTCATGAACAACCCATAGATTTATTTATCAAATCTATGCAATGTCCTCAACTAAACTACACCATCATGAAAAAATAATCTCACTCTTTTTAAGGTTGTTAAAATGTTTAGGCTGTATATTCTAAGTTCAAAGATTATTGCCTACGTCCCACACACAATGGTGAAGGAAATATTAACTCAAACTAAAGTATCCAATAAGAGATTTAGGTGGGTCAACAAGTTATAATAGTATGACATGGATATCCAGACCACTATGTTGGTAAGGGGGATGGGTCTATCCAAGCTTATGGTTGAGACCAATTTTCAAGTTGTTGAGGAAGACACTATTACTTTTAATATGATGATTATTTAATTCAATTTAACATATCTCTATGGTATAGAGATATTGTATAATACTAAAAAATCTGAGTTATCCCCATGACTTGGACAAAAATCAAATAAGAACTCTCAAACCTATGTCCCAAAAATATCTCTTGTTTGAGAATGGACTAGCATGGAAGGATCCAAATGGGGTTCTCCTAAGATGCATGATAGAATAAAAAATTTATGACCTGACTGAAGACTTCCATAGTGGAGTTTGTGGTGGTCATTTTGCACCTAAGGTTACAACTCATAAAATTTTGAGACTTGGTTATTGGTATCCATAGCTATTCAAAGATGTTGCACAAACAACTAGAAACTGTGAGAAATGTTAGCACTTTGCTAAGAGGATGAAAGCTTTAAGTTCTCTTCCTTTTTAACCTATGATGATTGAAGGCCCATTTAGATATGGGGAATGGATTTTATTGGATAAATTGTTGAGTCATTAAGCAGTGGAGATAGATGGATACTAGTTTCAACTGACTACTTCATAAAATGGGTTGATGTAATCCTTATAAAGAAAGAAGCACACCAGGTAGTTATGTATTTTTTGCTAAATCAAATTATTTATAGATTTGGTGTGCCTATCAAAAAAATTTCTCTTAATTCCATGAGATTTAATGCCAAACCTTTGGTGGCATTGTGTAATGACTATGGGATTGATTTGACCTATGCTTCCAACTACAACCCTCAAGGGAATGGGAAAGTTAAATCTAGTAATAAAAACTTGATCAAGATCATTAGGAAAACTTTGGAAGTAAATAAGAAGTGGGATAAATAGCTAAAGTTTGCTTTATGGGATGATAGGATTAAGCCTAAGAGAGATATAAGTATAAGCCCTTTTGAGCTTGTTTATGAGGCTCAAGTAGTTATACCTATGAATTTATAGTTACCCACCTATCGACTCATGTAGTAACTAGAGGATGATGATCAGGTCAACCAATACAAAAGTAGGATGAACTAGATCATTGAGCTTGATGAAATTTAAAGACAAGCTCATAAAAAACACCTAAAGTTTAAAGAAAATCTAAATAAAACATTTGATAGGAAGGTCACTCCATGAACCTTCCAAGTAGGTGATTTGGTTTTAATTTGGGATAGTAGGCATGAGGAGAATGGAAATCATGTCAAGTTTAATGCCTTTTGGATGGGTTCCTATTTCATTGATTGTCAAATTAGGGAAAATGATTTCTTCTTGAGATATATAGATGGTAAAATACTAGAACTACCAATTAATGGTAGACATATAAAACACTTCCTTGATTAAGTCCTTAATATGTCCATATTATATAGTTTTTTATATATTTTTATTCTCTTTTTATTTTATTTCCCCCTACTTTAGGTTTTGTTTATATAGTTTTTTTTTGTTTCTATCATTTATTCATTTTTATATCATATTGATATATATATATATATATATATATATATATATATATATATATATATATATATATATATATATATATATATATATATATTGTCCACCTCATTTCATTGAGTTTTCATGAATGATTTTTGAAATTGCTATGTCTTGATTATGTGGCCCAATGGATTGATAGCTAGTCTTACATTCTAGGGTTCTTTACACACCCACATGGGGTATGCATCCCCAGGTAATAACAAGTGTTAGTTCCCAATATTGCATTGAATCAATTGGACTCTTGTCAAATGTAAATGTCTAAGTCTTTATCCCAATTATTATTTCAAACTGTTCCTTTAAAAAGGTCAAGTTCATGTTTAAGGGGCTAGGTTATTTAACTAGGTTCTTTCCATACTGTATTTCCCTCAGGCATTTGGCTTCAATTATTTCCTTACATTAATTTTATCTTTACTTGGTACAAAGTATTTAGAGTATTTTCAAAAAAGTGTTTGTGTAGATTATCCAAAGGTCATATTCTTTTAGGCTTTTTGTTCACACAAAAATCCTAAAGGGATATTTCCTTTATTTTGGGTAAACTAAAAAGGAATTATTTATTTCAGCCAAAGTTTTTACAAAAAATATAAAAGATTATTCCTTCAGGCATTTTATTTTCACAAAAATTCTAAAGGATTATTCTTTCATGAATTTTTTTTGCAAAAAAAGATCGAAGGGATAATTCCATTGGGCATTTTGTTTGCATAAAAATCTCGAAGGGTCAATTTTCCCTTACAAAAAGCCTGAAGGGATAATTATTTTGAATATTTTATCTACACAACAATCCCAAAGGGTCATTTTGCCCTTGAAATTTTTTTGAAGGGTCATTTTACCTTTGAAAAATCTTGAAGGGTCATTTATTTTGAGCATTTTGCCATTTTAAATTTTCTAAAGGACACTTTCAATAATTTTGAAGGGTACTTTCAAGATATCTAAAGGGCCATCCCAAAAGACCAAAGGGTAATTTTATAAGGCAAGTGCCCTTGACAAAAATCCTGAAGGGTAAGTTTAAAATACTGAAGGGTACATTTAATAATGTTTTTATGAAGTAGAAGTCCTATTTCCATTAGACATTTTGGTCATGAAAAAAGTCTAAAAGAATTGTATTTCTTTAGGGAAAGTGTAAAGTCATATTTCTTCAAGAAAAAAGTAGGGATTATTTGTTTAAGGGAAATTGTTTTGGACATTTTATTTTATACAATTATCCCAAAATGAAAAAAGTTAGATATTATTGTGGGATAAATGCCCAAAATAATTCTCCTCAAGACTAGGATGATGTGGACCACAAAAGTTAAAGACCAAGTTGATGCAGAGAAATTATTTGAAACAAAAATGATTGATTCAAAAAGGCCATAGGAAAATAAAGATGATAAAGACAAAGTCTTGATGAGTAAAGTCCCAAAGAATTTCATATAAGTAGTGTGACAACTATATGGACATCATTCATGGTCACGTAGATGTCAAATTTCGGCTCAATAATCATTTATTAGGGGTTAAATTTCATGGTCACATAGAAATCATTAATGATCACATGAACATCAAATGAGGGGAACACAGATTTCAAATTTAAGCCATGATAATTAACTATCAAGGGCTTAAATTTTATGGTCATGTAGATGTCATTGACAATCATGTAGAAATTAAATGATGGGCACATGGACATCAAATTTAAGCCATGGTAACTATCAATTAGGTCTTAAATTTGATCGTCACATTCCCATCAAAGATGTTCATATAGATGACAAATGATGGGTGTGAAAACATCAAATTTAAGCCATAGTGGGTAGCCAATGGTGTTTGAGCATCTAGATTGGGATCGATGGTCCATGTTGGATCATGGGCTCAAATGATCAATGGAGGTAGGGAATCCAAGCTACATCATATAGAATACACAAGCCTTAAAGTGATCCTATCCATAAAATGTATCTATTAAATGGAAGAATCCACATTTAAATGTTCTATAATAGATTACATGATTTATATTTGATCCTGAAGGTAGACTCTTTTTTGAGTTAGTGTAGGTATTTCGTTTAGTTTCTTTCTTGCTCTTTCTTTCCTATCCATTATTTTTATATAATGTTTTTACATGTTATTTTTATTTCTTTTGTGTTTTTATTTTTTGAATAAGTCTTTTCAAGATAGTTCTCAGTTTGGGTTTCATCCAGTTGCTCAAAGAAGGGCCTTCTTCATTGGGAGTGCAGGTGTAAAGGGACTATGGGTTTGAAATGTGAGCTTGATGTTTTTAATTTTAGGGAGAGCGGTAAAGACAAATAAATAGACTAATCATTCCCTAAAATCTTGAATTATGTTCTAAATAAATATTGATTATGATAATATTCAAGTTTGAATTATTAAAGCATAGTCATGCTTGTACTTAAATAACATTGATTGCCTAGGGTAAAGTTTATGACCAAGGATGATTTATTGAAGATTAGATAGTTGAAAAAATCCCAGAACCTAGCTAGCTTGGTTCCTAACCTTTTCCAAATAGTTAAAGGTCTATACAAAAAAAAATATATAAAAATAAGAGCTCATTGTAACTTTCAAAAGGAACTTTCTAAGCAAAGGTGATTTAGGTAATATCCATCAGGGGTATGGATGCATGGCTAGTAGTGGATAAAGGCCTTGAATGGATCCAAAGGCATATTTATTAGGGATATGGATACCTAGATAGTATAATAACAATGCTTAAGCCTTCCCTAAGCTAAAATCATGGTTCGTAATGAATATTCTAACATGCTACAAGTCAAAGTTAATGGTTAAAGACATGAAGTCTAAAAATTACTCTATAAACCTCATCAAAAATAATAAGTGAAATCAAGTACACATGACTAGGTTTTCATATTTGATCCCAATTTCTCATGTGTGAGGCTTGTTTTAAACATGACTAGGTCTTAATAATGGTGCTTGATCAAGTGTAATAAATATCCTAGTTGAAAGTTTGAAACATAATCTTTGAATTTTAAAAAATATTGCTATGTAAATTCACTTGATCAAGGTGTTACTAGTATGTTTCCACATTGTCTTTATTTGAAATATAATATATAACTAGGTTAGTTGGTATATTTGTGCATGATTATGGTTTAGATCTTATATTAATTTACTAATACTATATCTTTATGTTTCAGGTTTATAGGTTTAATGGAGCCCTCATTAAAAATGGATTATGTCTAGGCTTCATGATTTAATGTCAATATTGGTATTTTACTAGCCATTGGTTTGTTAAAGGCCAAGTTTTGTTTATTTTAATCACCTTGAAACCCTGATTCTAATTACCCTGGACTAAGTCTTTCCATTTGAATTTAAAATGGGTGAGAACATTTTTATGTAGGGCATTTAAAAATGTCATGGACTTATTTAAATTTCTATAATAAGGTTTGGTCATGTTTATTTACATGACCAAACCGTAGTTTAAAAATCCATGCTTGGTCCCTTCTAGGTCCCAAGATCCCGTAGCCTATGTTTCTCATGGTTTTAACAAAATTAATTTCCTTTTTACTTAGCAGAGCCCCATTTTATTTCAAGCTTAGTCTAAACTTTAGCCTAAGGATTAAAATCATATTTATTAGTGCGAATCAAGGCCTTGGTCTAAGATTTTAGCCTAAGTCTTATATTATTTTTTAGCTCTAACTTAGTTATATTTTTCATTGTCTAGAGGCACCAATTGCATTTTGACCCAATAGATTATAATCGATGGCCTATGTTTGCTCGAGTAATTGAGATTGGATGGTGTGAGTACAAAGTCAAAAGGTCAATATTATAGTGTATGATAAGGCTTGGGTATGTTCCCATGGTTTGATTGTACACAGTTAAATATACACCATCTAATCAATGAGGTGCATTAATTTAAGGTTTCAAACCAATCCCAAAGTGAACATGGTGATGACATATATCATAACTGCATTAGATAGAGTATTGAGTAGCTAATGGAATTTGATCCTTTGGATCAAAATATAATGGCACACATTGATCCAACCTAGCAAGATCTAATTGTGTGAGATCAAAGGGTTCCTTTTATTTATGTTTTAACTTGGTCTAGCGATTTATCCTAAAGTTTCATTATCTTTATTAATACAATGAAACCTTAGGTCAAAACCTTATGATGTTATGTCCCTTTTTATTAAGGATGTGGTCCCCTTTTATTATGAATTAAGATTAATATAAACTTTGGCCTAAAGTTTTATTCATTTTCATTAACATAAATAAGATCTTAGTCCAAATATTTTAGCTTAAATCTTTATATTATTCCTCAGGTTTTAACTTAGACATTTCTTATTATTTTTAGGTACAAATCACACTTAATCTCATCGATTATAATATGATGATGTGTGTTTGATTAGATGAAGAGATATAAAGACGTAAGGGCATGGTTGAAAATTCAATACATGGTCCTAAGATAAAGATTGAGCACATTCCTAGAGATCGATGATGCACGGTCAAGTGTACACTATCTAATATACAATGCATATTAAGTCAATAATTTTCAATGAAGCCCAAGAAGAATGTGAGGCCACCACTTCACAAGAGAGTGTTAGCCCAACAATATTAATATATTAGGATGTAAAAATCCCATAGAGCTACTAAGTAGCACCATTTTAGTATAAAGCCCATAAATAGATAATGCCATTTGATCTTTTGGATCAAGATTATTGATATGCATTTGCTTAGGTGACCATATCTAATGGTACGATATAAGGTGCAATTTTAAAATAGATTGGGACTAATAAGCAAGTGATAGATGACTAGATTAGAGCTAATTAAGTAACCTAGTTAGTATTAAACCTTATGAATACCCTCTTATACCTGATGTGGCATGCCAAGTATCAATATTGGCTTTGAAGCCAAAGATTAAGTGTTCTTCCATAGATGGACAACAATTTGAAGCATAGAGGGGGGTCTATAGTCCATTCCAAAGCATATATTTTGATCATAAACATGGATCATTTTTTATGTACATGATGATTAGATGATTCACATGCCATAATTAAAAAAATAGGTTGTTCCATGGCATACACTAAGGAAAAAGTTATTATTCAAGGGATTCTAACTATGCAGATAAGTGATTATAAGTTTCTCCAGATGGTTGCACATGAAGACAAAGTTTGTTTGGCCCTTTATCATGAATATTCTCCTTACATCTCAAATGAGGACATATCTAGCCATGAAATCAAAGAGGTTATTATAAATATCCATCATTAATTTTAGAGGAAGATAGATAAATGATTCTTTTCTTATAAATGAATGAATATCTCATGCATAACATGTAATATTTTCTAGCTAGGAGCATCTTAGTAGGAGTTGAAAGTTTATTTTGTAATTCTGTAAATTCCAACCTATGATCCATATTTGAGAAGGATTGAGAAATGCATAAATATTGGGATTATCCTCTATTCAAGGTTGTTGTTCTCTATTGTTGTTAGTCATTTATATTATTTTTTGCTCTCTCTAAGTCTAGGTTATACAAAAAAAATTGGGATAAATTTTTATGTGTGGATCTTGTCACTCTTGCTAAGGTGGTTTCATATATATAACGATTAACAAGATTTGAGGACATGTTTATATGTATACCTTGAAAAAAGAGAAAACTCACCATGTTTCTCCCCTTAGTATCATTTTGAAAAATTAACATGTTTAATTTTTTTTTTCAAAATTAGTGAAAATTTTTGTGGTTGTTTGCTATTTCTTGTTGATAAAGTGCAGTAATATGTCTTACAAGTCTTGATAATTAGATATTTGGGTTTATATTCACTAATGGTTATCATATTTATCATAAATATAGGTTATAAATCCATTTATATAGTTTAAATTTGAAAATTTGTTATTGAATGACCTTTTAGGGTACCCTAGGTCTACAGATTTGATAGGAAAAAGTTTCTTGAAAGTTTAGTTGTATTGTATGCTATAGTTTTTTTAGGTACCATATAGTATTTATCATTATCTTGTATTTGAGTTTTTTAATAAATATTTTTTTAGGGATAATGCCATGAACATTTCAAGAGACCTTATTGTTTGAAACAAGCCACCAATAAGCCACCTTCCATTTTATATAATCATTTAACTATCCTAACTCATCCCACCCTACATATAATACATACTTTGTATATTATGAGTATTTTTTACCCTAAAAATATATAAGATCTTGCTTACCTAACATGTATTTTCATTTACTACTTTGAATAATAGTTCTATAGTTTTCTATTTGACCTATATCTTGAAAATTCTTTAGAATGAAAGTTGTAGTCATATACATATCTATCTTTAGTAGCTTGAATGCGACCTAGTGATTTTGTGAATAACTTGTGACAACCCTTATTAGGTGTAATGTGAAAGTTTGGTTATGTCCAGGTCACATCTATATCTCTTTGTTCCAATAATACCCATGGAGGTTAAATTGAATAATATCTCCATGTGAGCAAACTACCCCTTATGTCCTTTTAGCTTATTTTAGGTAGAGCTAAAAGTATCATGGAGTTGAGCATACCCTTTGTCAGTGCCTCTCAACCATTTTCTCATTTTGTTCCATTCTTGATGTCCAACCCTTCCCTATCTATAATGACATACGATAAGGTTTGTCATCATTATTTTCCACATTTATTCAAGTGTGCAAGGATATATTAGAGAGGTGTACAATTAGGAACCAATAATTCCTAATATCATGTGCTATAACAAAAATGAGCTTAAAGAGTTTACATGATAATTTAATAATGATATCTCCTTGGCAACAACACCAACAACATTCTTGATAAAATCCAAATCATATCCTAAATAGAGTAATTAAACAATGAAAGAATTTTCTCCTTTTTATTTCAGATAAGCATCTCCCTACTAGTAAGTTTCCTAAATTCAACTTTTTCCTCTATACCAATTTTCCATCATTTACCATCATCATGTTTTCCATAATCAGGATACTAGTGACTATAACCACCTCTGTGCAAATCATTTTATACTATCCCACTTGCATTTCCAAAGATTATAACTACCTTTAAGTAAATCATTGTTTTTTCATCAATTTGAGGGTTAATGATTATAACCTCCTTTGGGAAAATCATTAAATTTATTCTACTCAACTGGGCCATGTTTTTATCCTACCAATGATTATAACCACCTATGGATAAATCATTATTTTTCATTTAACTAATTATAACCACCTTTGGGAAAACCAATCTCTTGTTACCCTAATCCTTTTTCAATGATTATAACCACCTTTAGAAAAATCATCTTTTATATCCCACCTATGATGATGATTATAATTACCTATAGGAAAATCATCTTATTTGTATGCCCTAATTGGGTGAGCTCCATATGCCATTGATTATAATCACCTTTGGGAAAATTAGTATTTTATACCCTATCATTCCATCTATTTGGTCCACTCATTTTATTCTTTTGAGGAACAATTTGTGGACCCCTTTTCCAACCCCTCATTTGAGGGGGAACCAAAAATTTATCCATTACCATTGAATTCATAGGCATATAGGACCTTTTCAATCTTTGATAATATGTTACTATGTTTATAGCTTGTAACAACTTCCCAAATAGGGGCAAACTATTGACACCTAAAATTGGCCACCAATGTCTTTATACTAGACTTTAGATCAATTTATACCAACCATTACAAATTAATCTTATATATCACTAAACATCCTAAATTAACTTGTGAAACACTAATAAAATCTCATAATCCCATTGAGACATTGCTAATTGGGGTACCTTATCATAAAGAGAAAAAACATCTCACTAATTCATCTCCAATTGTTCCATGGCATTACAGCATGCAATTTGGCCTATAGACCTATTACATGGGGAAAATGCACACATGAATTAAATCAAATATTTCAAAATGATAAAATCCTATATAGAATTAATTAAAATGATAAACCTAAACAAATGCCTAATTGAATTATCCATGAGCATTAA